>KV458941.1:0-43733 GCA_001662605.1 Pseudogymnoascus sp. 05NY08
CATCAGCTACCTCTCTTAAAATCCGGTGGCTAGGAGCATAGCCACTGCTTGTAAGCTGTTTTATCCACTTTAAAAGGGTTTGCTCCTGATTTTTGGAGAGGAGTTGCTGTTGTTGTCGCGCCTCACGTCGCGTAGAGCCGCCTTTTAGACGCTTAAGGACAGTATTAGGGTGTAGGCCTAGAGCAATAGCTGCAGCATTTGCTGATTTAAATTTTCCTGACCTAACTCCTTCAATTGCCTCAGAAACGCGTAAATCAAGCTCTTGAGCCTTAATACTCTTGCGCTTCACCATTCTTATGTAGTAGAAGTAGTAAGTTAGTAGTCGGCTGGTTTGATGGGGTCACCACCACCACTACCCCACCAAATTGTCACTTACACCATGGCAGCACTTAGGCCACGACCTACGTTAGAGTCCACAACATACATACACACACCCAACTCATCAATTCCCATTCTCTGGAGTCTTGGATTATGTCGTTTTCCCTGGAGTGATTATTCATTTAGCTAAATAAATTATAGCTTTTCTACACAATTATTGCATTTGACAAATAAGCTAATTTGGAAGCAAATGAGCGATTCCGAAGATTCAGAGGCATAACTTACTTAACTTGAAGCACAAGTTAAAAGTTGCAGTGCTGAATACTGCAAGTGTTTGAGACTGAGTTACGACAGAGACTGAGTTACGACAACAGTATTCGTAATTATAGTTGGTATAAGTTATGTACATTGGTTATTCACATGATTGCCCCCCCATCAATGTCTACCATTATTCGCTGTACTACTGATTCGACGTTGCATAGACAGGTTGTTACTCCTCGGTAGATGAAGGGGGTATATCGGTGTTCTCGGGCGCGGCGGGTGGTGGGTGACTATCGACGACCACCTCCTTTGATTCTAGACCAAGCTGGCCGCGAAGATCAGGCAAGAACCTGTCGAGTCTCTTCCAAGTTTCCGTCCAAAGCTTCTCCTGAGAAGGGTCTTCAACTTGTGGTGCAAGATACTCGCTAGTCGACATTACGAGAATAATGTTTTTGAGGCTCTCTGGAACAGCCTCCTCCTAAGGTCCAACAGTTAGTAAATTACTCAGCCCTCCCTGAATTGTTCACTTACTAGACTGTCCCCTTGTCCACTGTTCATTAGTCGGTCCATTATGTCAAGAATTTTCAACCATAAGTCCAGCATCCCTTCCCATGTCGACAACAAAGGTAGATAATGCAAGAAAATCCGGCAGAGTAAGGTTGCCGCCTGGACCCGGGTTTCGCTCATGCCGATTGGATCGGTCGAGTACACCTCTGGTTTAAGTAACCTGAAGATTAATGGAAACAAGACTTCTTCAAATATGGCTGTCCATGAATGCTGGCTGCCCAACTTGAGTTCCTCTGACAAAAGCGACCTTTGCAGGGACGAAAATGCTTGGTGTCGGATTTCACGGCACGGATTGATGCACTGAGTTGTGAGAGCTTTGAATATGGGGGACCAGTACGCTGCCCAGGCTGTGTGTCGTGTCAGCATGCCTTCATTATATCATACTTTCATTACTGACCTTTGTCGCTTTCAAGATGGGATTGCTTCATCAAAGTTGGAATTCTAGGCGTAAGGTGATATATCATTCCCACTGCTTTAACGCCTCTCTCAACCACCTCGTCGGACCTGAGATGTTAGCTTGCCTACAACTCAGCTTCAAATGCGACTTACTGGGCTTTCAAAGGCTTCGTCTGCTGGCCTCTCCGAGATCTCGTATCCTGTTTTTGCTCCAGCACAGATCCAATACTTCCAGCAGATGCGAAATCATTCAAGAGAGAGACAGCCGACTCATAATTGTCAGCCATTATCGAAGGTGGAGTCTTCCCTGTTGTAACTCCTTCCAAAATATGGAAAACAGTTGAAGACGCTTGTTGGTTCTTCGAAAGCGTCCGTAAGATGACCCAGAAGTCAGGCGAGGTGATTATTTCATTGCGTAGAGGACCTGGACTTTCGATACAGGCCTTAATTCCTTCCAGAATAGTAGGCGCCGCTTTATCCAGTAACCCATTTTTGAAGCTAGAGATCGTATGGAGTACGACAGGGACTCTTATGAACGAGTGTTCCTACAAGTTTGGTTAGCTAAGGGCGAGTTGGGGGTTCGGGTATACGGACATAACTCGCATGCAAAAGACTGAGGAGATAGAAAACAGCTCTGGCAACCAGTGTGGGGTGGTAGTTCGCAGAATCCCGGATTACACTCTGGAGTGCTTCTGACACCTGGGCTCCTGACTGAAGGACGGAGTTCTCGTCTTTCAGAGACAGGACGGTGCATAGCTCCAAAATATAGACAAACGCAGGGTCATAAATTAGTCCATCACTAAGATTTTTCTGGCCATTCACTGTCGCAGCATTGTTATCGGATTTCACCGCTATAATCGTAGAGGAAGGATCATCTGGCAATTGCGAGAGTAATGCCTCGATGAGGTATTGCGAGGGTTCTGCCGGCAAATCCCTAAACTAGGTCAGTTTATGGGTTCTTCAAGTATCTCGAGATTATCTTACATGACATTTGCGAAGACATCGCCCATGTAGCACGCATTTACGCATCCAACTGTGCACAGTGTGCTCTCGAGCTCTTCCTCAGAGGGCTCTGGTGGGTCATCGGCAGCATAACTCGATATATACGAAGTAAATGCTGAGAAGAGGCCTGCATCGGTGGCTTTGGCTCCACGGTCGATGACCTGCGATGGGTTCTGCAGGGGAATAGGCGAAATTTGCATCCTATTCGGTGCAGCAGAGAAGAATGGTGGTATCAGGCTGTTAACAAACAGATTGATCCATATGCGGACAATCTAATAAAATATTAGCTTCCCCAGCCTAGATTTACTGTTCTTGAGACTCACATGTATCCAACTATTTTTAATAACAGTCTCGCTGCCGGACACGACACGGAACAACACAACGGTCGCTAATTGGGCCTTGAAATCTCTCCCAAACTTAACAGCCATCTCACTGACCATAACACTCGTATCCTCTACTTGGATCTCCGTGTTTAATGCTGTGCTTGCCGGGGTTACTGTTGCAAGGGTGCTAATGTAGCTGAGACAGTACACAATCTGGTCCAGAGCTTCAGTCATGCCATATCGAGTAGCAATTCGAGCACACTGATCAAATCCTGTGACAACTCGGTGAAAGACAGCATCATCGCTGGCAGACATAAACACATAAGATAGAGTTGCAATAACAGGTTTCCATGTGGCCTCGAACATATCAGCGTCATAAATGTTTGTGTCGCAGGCGATTAGATTTCCGGCCGATTCCGATTTAAGCAGCAGCTCTTTCCAAGCGTAATCGAATGCATGCTGGTTGTCGTGTTCGTCAGGTAGGATGATTTCGTTTGACTTGATGGAGTCAAATATATCTTGAAGGTATTGCGGCGCAAAATCCTTTCCTCCGTTTACGCCACGGAGGTTTCTCGAGAAGTCGTTCAACGTCATCCGGTTTTGTGCCTTTAGGTTGGGATTATGCTGGTCTGTGTTCAATATAATGATGGCATACGTCAGGACGTATATCGCATCCTTATCTACGACCTCATCTGGTGGTGACTGCGCACAGTACTTCTCCGAGAAGTAGGTAATGATGCGTTCAATCAAAGCCGACTCTCCTGGTAACCTGAACGCCTCTAGGAGATCCCTCACCGCTTGGTCGACACGCTTGCCCGAGAAATCAAATCGATTCAGGAACGCCTCAAGGATGGGTTCGTTGCCCTTCTTCGACAAAAACTCGCCCAGTATTTTCTTAGAGATACGGCTAGTTCCCATCAAAAACGTAGCAACAGAATCGGGATCGCTTGAGTCATCGATTATCCCCTGAGACGTTAAGTAGGCTATACCTGCTTTTGGACTCTCGTTAAACTTTGTGGTGCCCTTGATAATGATTTTCTTCCTCCTTCGTTGTTCCCTCAACTGGGTTTGGTCAGGATAATCTCCGCTTCGAGGTGGTTCGTCAAGTCGTTCGCTTATAAACTGCACATAACCCAGGAGAGCGTCCAAACACAATGGTGGGACGCTTGTCGTACTCCAGGTGGCCGAGTCAGGGATGGCATTACGTGACAGAAGGCCGACCATGTCCTCACAAAGATCACTCCGATCCACGTCACAATCGTAGTTCACGTACAACTCAACCATAAATGTTGGGATGCGAGCAAGAGCGCCCACACTCTCCACCATGGCCTCTCTCGCGTCTGGTTTCCGAGAGCCTCCTTCCATACCCAGTTTTTGCCTGTCCTTAATAGGAACCGGAGTCGACCGGCCGCTATTTGTTTGCGAGGGTGGTGGTTTGACTAGCTTCGGAGCTTGTGGTACGCCAGAATACAGTGACGGATCAATGCCTGGCTCCCTTGGTATCTCAACACGTGGGTGTAGACATGCCACCATGTAAGATAAGAACAGTTCTTGCTGCAATTTCAACACCTCCCTGCACGTGGACAAAAGCGTACCAGCAACTATCAGAGATTCGTGGAGTATGGCCATATTGTCAGACCTCACCAGCTGGAACAGATGCCGGCAAAGTCTATCTTCGGCGAGTGAGGCCAGACTGGGATGTTTGGAGATGGACGGGCCAGCAACTTCAAGGGCAACATCAATAATACGTAGTGCCATGACTCTCATGGCATCCACATGTTGGCGGTCGTGTGGGTTCAGGAGGTCGACCAGAACACGGAAGAGTTCCCTGATTGATGGAAGTGAGTACGGCTTGATTTCAATGTCTTCCGAGGCCTCTGAACTTGGCCCGGCGCCAATTTCAGATTCGTAGTTGCTTGTTGGCACACCGCTTGCTTCCGTTGATTGTGGGACGTCCAAATTCACGCTTGGCAACGATTCAGACTCCGTTGGCGTAGATAGTGATGAGGCAACAGCATCGTTGCCATTTGCGGACGGATCCATCTTTACACCATCCATATCTTCCTTTGTGCTTTCGTCTAACGCTTCGATATGTTCCCCTGCCGCAACCTCGAGGTATTTCAACCTTTCAAATATTACCTGGCACATTTTGATCATCGACATCTCCGCTGATCGACGGAGTAACTCGGACAGTCTTGATTGGCAGCACATACTAAGGCCAGTCTCCATCATTTCGCAGACGCTTTCGTCACTTAACAGTTCTCCTCCAGGACCAGATATCATTCCTTCCATAAGCTTTAATATTCGCAGGAGGACAATCTCGTCGGCTGCTGAATCGCTTGCTTCAAACCTACAATGCGTAATAGCAGCCGACAGCGACTGCATTGCTAGGGCTAGCCTAGGAGAATCACGGCTTATTAGATTATAGGAGAAGAACTTCGTAATAGCAACGAGAGCTAACGAGGTAATGGGGGCTGAGGTCGCGGATGCCTGGATAACCTGGAGGAATGGGTAGAGAAGCGCAGGAGTATCGAAATTGCGGATATCTGCACAGCATGTTAGTCTTGATGCTCTTGTATATCCATAGCAATGAACACATACCCTTGCAGCCGATCAAGTCCCGCCTCAGACGTCCAAAGCCAGCCATTAAGGGGTTATCTTGCATGCTCTTTCCCTTCTTCCCACGCAGCCCCCACCTGTTTGCTAGACTGTCATGTTCGACAAGAGATGGTCGAACTTGGTGCCCCTTCCGACCGGAAAGGCTGCGTCCTGGCGTTGAAGGTCTGGACCCTTCCGCAACGGAGTTTGAAGAGCTTGTACTCCCACCAAGGATAGCCGAAACTGATGAATGGGCCCATCGAGCATGCTTACGCATGGCAGATGCCACGGTTATACATTCTGTGGTTATTAGAGCTACTGGGTCGATGGCCACTGAAACTGAAACTGGAAAGGCTCCTGGGCGTCTGTTGGGCGAAGGCGGTGTTTGGCGAACTTGGTTCGGCATATCCCCCGTGAATTCCCCTGTGCTGGCTTGAAATGGAATATGGGAGTCCAATTCTGACCGGCCTCTTCCTAGTTCTCTGGCCTGTTCATCGCCGCTCATGACTTGTATCCCCAAACGTGGTATGAAGGTCGCTACAAACGGACCTGGGGCAGTGGTGTATTGTTGTAGGTTGCTGCAGGCCCAGTCAAGTCTGTGGTGTATAATTGGGGTTGCTACAAGCAAGTTGGATTGGTGGCGTATTGTTGGAGGTCACTCCAAACTGATCAGAGTTAGTGCTGTATTGTCGAAGGTGGCTCCCAAGCTCCGTAAGGCGTATTGTTGAGGCTCGAGCTTGAGAAAGAACTTACAAATAGCAAAAACGTGAAGCCCAGAATTATTCAGGGCTACAAAGATCACCTGTCGAGAAAATGTGGGCTTTCTTGTCTCCGCCGTTGGACTTTCGAATGTCTATAAATTTCGGAGGCACAGCTCCCCCATGCCGAGTCGTGTCCCGATCCAGGGTCGACAGCGGCCGTGGTGCGGTCGCGTTGTTATCAACTGGTGTCACGTGTCGTTATCAGATCCATAAAGGAGTTGGTCCTGTGTCCTACAAATGCAACAGACTCAATACTATGCTCAAATAAAGAGATTTATTATTAACTTTGAATGACAATAGCACCGAGTTCAACTACACTGTATCCAATAATTAGGTCTGCAGCCTAGAAATTCATCACTCATTCCAAACCGTTCACATAAGCACAACTGGTTGTAAACAACAATAACTAATATGCAGATTCCCTTGAAATATACGCCTTCTATAGTCAATGCATTGGAGGGTAATTAAGTCCACATGACAATGCCGCCCGTGCTGTCCCCTTTCTACAACACTTACATAGTATACATTTCCATAACACAAACCGTGTTGAGACTATCTCCACCCCCTCCAAATACTGTCACCCAGCTGACCTGTACCGATAAACCAGTATGGATGTGTCTATATGCTGTCAGATACAGTTTCAGTATGGGGTGGCGTAAATTTGCCCTTACAGCTGCCTTGGGTGGGTTCTTCTCCGTCATGACCGCTCAAGGATTAGCAACGGGAGTAGCGGTTGCTTGTTGCTCCTTCGCCTTCTCAATCATAGCCAGGCTTTGAATATCCGTCTTGTCCTTTTCCCACTGGCTGTTGGGGTCATCAAACTGTTCCTTGATTTTTTTGGCCCTCTCGGCTTTTTCTTTCTCTTCCTTTTCACGTACGAGGCGCTCCTGCTCCATTTCCTACATCACGTTAGTCTAGTGGTTGGTATAGGAACAAGTATAACATACCTCCATGTGTCGAATGTCATCAACACTTGGCTCATACAAATGCCAGATGGTGTAATGTGGTAGGCCCACGACTGAAAATTTCATCCGCTTCGCCATCTGATTCATGTTTAGCTTCACGTTGCACCAGCTAGAAGTTGGGGCGTACCTTTCCGAACCCTTCCGTCTCCGCATGCTTCTCAAAGCTGAAGGCTGGGAAGTGAACCCCAGACCTGAATACCTTAGCCTTAGCCAAAATACTAACTCCACCCACGCCGTCAATCTCCATTTCCATATCCGGGTCACCATATGGGTCTCGCAAGTAGGCAAGATGCGGCCGCCATGTGGCATACTCCGCATACCCCTCGACAATGACTGCGTCTTCGTCGAGGGTGTCTGCCAACATCAATGCTGTCTCTGACTCCTGCCATGAATTAAGGTCATATGGTTGTTCTCCCCCCAGCCAATCTGGCAGGGGCCTCCAGACATCTATCACCAAAGTGTTAGGATCTATGGTAAATTGGGAGTTTTCTGCCTCAGTTCACTTACTAGGGACAATAACATCCTTATTATGTCGCATTAGATCCTCCAGGATAGTGAAAGGGGCGGTTTCGACATCAACGTCTCGCCAATATACCCAGCTATGGTAAGGCCGCAAGGCAGCGCTGAGTAGCCAGTTCCGCGCCTGCGCCATAAGCTTTCTCCGGCTAGCTTGGGCTGCAAATCCGTGGCGACTTTCGACATCCTGGTTCACTTTCTGACCAAAGTCCTTCTCGATGATAGATATCTCGCCATATGGTTGGTTTGGATCCTCTTCGGCCTGGAGTCCCTCGAGAAGCTCCGTTAACACCTCCAAAGTCCTGTCCTTGGAATCTGACACAAGGAATGCAAGGTCGATTAAATGATGTGGGTATGTGAGGTTCCGCAGATGAGAAAAGAACATCGGCAAATGTGATTCCGCGTCACGTAATGGTGCGCAGAGGAGGATGCGCTCCTCTCTTTCCCATCCCCTCGCAGTACCTCCAACATTGGATAAGTCGTAGTACCGGACAGTCTCTAGTTGGAAATCTTCCCCAGATGAAAGAAATCCCAGTGTTATCAGAGGCATTATTGACACCCCAGGCCATACAAATATGCAAAAGACTAAACCAACGCCGAAGCAAATCGCAAGTCGTATTAAAAGGGCTCGGCGTTTTCTTAACGCAGTCGGTGAGCTTCTGGGTTGAAACCTACAACCAGCACATGGTCAGCCGTCGCACAGCGTGTTGAACTCGATTTTGGAGAGCATTACCTATGTGGAGAAATTGTGAAGGTTCCAGTGCCGCCTTGTGGGTATGGGGAGCCCTTTGAATAGGCATTTGCCTGATGCCTCGAGAACATCTTCGGCGATGGAGAAGCATATGATGGCAACATGAAGACAATTGTGGCCAAACAATATTCCAACGTTGTGTAGTTGGAAATCGAGATAGTTAGGCCAGTCGATAGCCCCCAACGTTTGCGGAACACCGATGCGATTGAACACAACTGTGGTTCACCCTGATCGGTCCTGCCCAGGTGGTGCCCGTTGCGCTTAAATACGAAGGTGAGCGCAATTGACCTTGAAAAAAGCCAGAAATATTGGACTGTTCGTCGCCAGACGGGATTGCATTCCTACAAGCGTCGTGTCTGGCTGGTGGGTGTATAGTCGTTGGTCGTCACTTCAAGGAACGACGTCTTCAGTTCCCCTTGGGCGCGGAATTTAGGTTTAACGAGGAGCGTATGTACACCAGTACTTTACGAGTTACAAGGTCTTGGGCCACCTTTCTTCTTTGGTAGGGGGGAAAAGCTGAAACAGGCGCGCTAATCGGAGGGGAACAACATAGTCCCGCTATAGGCTTGTGATGCTGATGTCACGTGATATCGTATTTGGGAAATGCAGGAGAGGGAGGATCAGAACAGAACAGACGGGAACGAACGAATTCCACAGGAGGAATGAAGACTGATAGTTTCGCAATGTGTTTTATTTACTTCTGTGAGGCTACACCAGATCAAAATTTCCAACGTACAGCTCAATAGGGGGCATATAAAGTCTTGTCTTTAATATTACAGAGTAGTTGACGCGACCTGCATCTTCAGTGCACTATAAAAGACCATCGTGGTGTGAAACGGCTTGGTATAATATATATTTTATTTGGGGGCCCATCAGAAGACAGACTATGAACTGAACTTCTCACAAATTACATATATCTAGCTGATTACTTTAAGAGAGAGAGAGCGAAGAAAAGGTGGTGTTATATGCTGAACTAGTGTCTGTTAGCAAAAAGCCACGACAATTGCAAATATTCATCATAATTTAACACGAAATAGGCTCAGACAGGCCGATTTTACTCAAGCAACTCGACCGGCCTCAGGCCCTAACGTTCCAAGACGCAACGAGAAGGCCAGAGACACGGAAGCCAGCATCACACAAGTGACACCCCAGCCCGAAAGCTAAAATTAAGTGTCCCTCGAAACTCCACAACCGATCATTCCGATCTGTGAAGACCAGTCTGGTGTGGGAGGGTGGCTCGGCCGAATACGACTTAGTTGAATGGATAAGCTGTTGTCATCATTGCATTTGATATTCAAACGAAAGGTATTGCTTCCTACCTTTACCGGTGATTTGAGGATATTCAGGGCAGCCTATTGTCTCGTTAGTTGTTGCCTTGAAATGTAATCATTGCATAACAAGTGTTTGAGAATGTTTTCAGAAAAATATTTTTGGTAATGGGATATCATCAAGGTGTTCAGAAGCAGAACTGTTTGAAATGTTTTTTCATCAGGAAACGGATTGGAGTGTTCGCAAGGAAACTCCAGGGTATTGGAAGAGAGAGGTCGCTTACCATTGCAGCCAAGAAGAAAATTGTCCTATCGTTCGGATCTCCTATAATTCTAATCCTGTCAGTCCAGATCCTCGCAAGAAATGTTTGGATAATGATTGAAGGTGGATGTGCTTCAGATGGTAGTGCATGTTGTTCGATTTGGCTCAGGTAGTCGCCAGAACTCTGTGAAAGAATTTCATCAGGAGCAAGGGGAAAGTATGACATGACAGTACTTACAGTATTAACTGAATGCTCACACCGTGGCGCAATATGGTACGTATGCTGCAAAGACGATTTTAAAGATCGATCTTTGCCAGCACTCATTGCGTTTGTAGAATGTAAATGTAAATTTGGAGTTGAAAGTTTTCGTTTTTAAAGCGGGAAAGGTGCTCCAGAAAACTCCCAAGCTAGCAATTAGCGACGGATAATCGTTCCACCTAGCGTGCGATTAACATACCCTTCACGGAGGAAGATCTGGGAACTTTTGAGCGCAATCGCATTTCTACGACACGCAGCTCTTTGCCCAAGAAATGGCCGACAGACGCCGTATCAACGGTCCCAGTTGCGGCACGGCACCACCACTGTTTACGGGCAGTGATGTAAGCAGCCCCGAGACGAAGAGCAGCTTGGCTCGAACAAGAGCGCCAAATGTGATTCGCAAGATTTGTCAGTTGCAACTATTTGAAACCTTTTGATAAAGGCGGCCGTTCTAACATGCTACAGTTCTCAAAACTGGTGTCACTCCGTCTGCTTCAGGCTCCGCATATCTAGAGTGCGAATCTCAGCCGAAATTATCAACCCCCAAGTTGTCGTCGCTATCATCGTCAGGGCTTAAAATAAGCTGTACTGTCCATGGGCCACGACCGCTGCCCCGATCTGCCCCATTTTCGCCTCATGTTGTCCTGGCAGCTCATGTTAAATACGCCCCATTTGCCACTCGGAAGAGGCGTGGGTACCAGCGAGATCCAGGCGAGCGCGACCTTGCAATGCACCTCGAAACCGCATTGAGGGGGGTTATTATTGGAGACCGATGGCCAAAAAGCGGAGTCGACGTTGTTATCACGATTTTGGAGGGCGAGGAAGATCAATGGTGGGAGGATGACAACCAGGCTGAATCGGGACCAGCGGGCCAGTGGGGTATGATGAATGTTCTTAGCGGCTGTATCACAGTTGCTTCTGCCGCTATTTCCGATGCAGGAATTGACTGCGTGGACATGGTCTCCGGCGGGGTAGCAGCGGTAGTAAGGGATCGAGAGTTACAAGTATCCGCCAAATCCGGAACTCTTCCACAACCTATCTTGGTTTTAGATCCGGTGCCCTCAGAGCACTCAGAGATACTAGCAGCCTGTGTGGTAGGATATTTACCTTCACGAGACGAAATCACAGATCTCTGGGCGAAGGGGGATTTTGACACGGGATATTCGGAAGACGGACACTCCTCTTACGATTCTTTATCGGAAAATGCTATCGAAGCAGCAAAGGGGTCATACCGAGTACTCGATGCGGCACTGAAAGAGTCCGTAGCTCTGAAGTTGAGGGGTTGACAGGGGGTGCCACGGTAAAACCGTTATACCTGAGCTCTGGGAATGACGCGGTAGCAAGCTGTGGAAGGCAGTTGCGGTCAGAGGCCATGTGTCAGAAGGCATGTCCGACTATCAACACCGTAGCGGAAATATGCAATGGCAAGGAGCCCAACCGCTTGATCCTACTAAATCCTTTGGGATGGGATAGATCACTCTCACGAAGCTTTCGTGCCTTGTACACACTACAGTACAATGAGTGAGAGTTTTTGTCCAATGGCACAAGAATAAATCACGTGCCATAGGGCTTGTCGCCAAGGACACATGGGAAAATCCGCTTAATAAGCACATTATACTAGCGCCGTATGTCAACTATAAGTTTTCAAAATATTTTCCTTCCCAAACATTTAAAAGTGTGAACATTCCGCACGATGAAACTGAACATTGTCAGACTCAGCAATATCAATGCTTAATTGTTATGGTTAGTACACCCAATCCTATTCCTATCCCACCTTCGATATGATTCAACAATCTGTCAATCCCCTGAGAACCAGAGTCTCTCTGGATATGAAGTCCAAATATATGTTTTAATTAATGATTTGTCGTTACTACTTTTCACATTACTCAAAAATGACCTCATTGTCACACTCACTGACACAAATGGTTTTACAGGAATAGGTTCTTGACCTTGACTATCTCAAAATGGCTTCTGAAAGCACCATGATCGACGGACCAGTCCCGATTTCCAGGATTGCAGGGCGGTACTTGGTGTTCGACATCAACGTCGTGACTTACTTACGTAGAACCCATCACATCTGTGGTGTCCTTATTGGCAGCATTCCACAAGTTCCTCAACAAAATGTCTTCCTTGGTCTTCCTGTCGAGTTGCTTCCCGAGGAAGCTAGGCTTCTCGTCGAGAAAGAGGTAGCATATATTGTAGACGATGCATCACAACATCGTGAAACATTCAGTACACTTGTAGGTGATGACAGAAGGAAATATTTGGATTCTCTCAGGTCTCAAGGTCGGAAGTCTCGGAGAGCTGCGGAGGAGGTTTCGCAGAAGAAAATTCAAAAAGGCTTAGCCAAACAAGCTCTATTACGAGCCTCAAAAGATCCGTTACACTCTACTGTTGCCAAGTCCTCGACAGAAGCAACCGACGTGACAAGTTTCTCAAACAGCTCACCCTCAGAAGAGTCTTTGTTCCCTGATCATCCATCACTGCCAACAGCCTCCACGCCATCAGTTCCTTCTTCTGCACCTTATGCTGTCACGACAACCACTACAAGCTCCGTATTGACTTTGTCCCAAGGTCACATACAGCAACCGGATCCTGTTGTGCCGGCTTCCTACGCACTCTTCTGCCACTTGCATGCGCTCGACTATTTCATGACACCCGGTCTTCGGTTTGGCTGCGACTATACCGTCTACCCTGGGGATCCTTTGAGATTCCACAGTCACTTCCTTGCCGTTGGCTATGATTGGGAAGAAGAGATACCCCTCATTGATTTGGTGGGCGGTGGGCGTTTAGGCACTGGTGTAAAAAAAGGGTTTCTCATTGGAGGGGAAGGTCCTGGCACGAAAGGAAACACCGTTCGTCCATTTTGCATCGAATGGGGTGGGATGTAAGGATGGATGAAGCATTACGGATACTACACTTCAGCAAAGTTCAATACAGAGATACACAACAAGCTGACCACACAGGTTACTGCATGCCAGATTCACAATTCTCTGATGCACTTGTACTGTAGAATTATCTTCATATTCATTGGAACTGTTATTTGTGTGTTTTGTGTAAACAATGCTACAGCAACCGTGACTACTGGTCTATGTAAGCGTACTAAGGGACAAATATCCTGCTAAAACTACCCACATCTCTCCTGCAACAGACGCACTTGTCGAAATTGTTCATAGCAAGAGTCACCCGACAGTCATCACAAAGGCTCAAACAACGGCATGGCCAGACAATGATACTCCTTGGAGTACTCTGGCACACGACACATAGTGGCCCACCATCACCCATCCCGGATGCCCCTTCGGCCCATGACGATGGCTCAGACGTGTTAACAGTGGCACTTCTCGAAGAGCTACGACGTGAAACGATTAGATATTCAAGTAGCTGGGATTCCTCTTCAGGAGTCAGCCTTTCGACGTCGTGGAGGTGCGCAGGACGAAGCCGAGTTGACATCAGAACCTTTGCTTTCTCTCGCTGGTGCAAGTCTCGATATCTTGAACGGGTCATGATAGTGTCGCTGCCTAAGTGTGCAGCTAAAGTTTGAGCTTCGGCACGTTGATCTGGCGTCTGTGGGTTTAATAGCCGTGCCAGCTCAACGGATGATAGGGGTGTATCCGGAACTGGGGTTGACTCCCGATCTATAAACAATGATTTCTGAGTTGGCGTCCGTTGTCCGCTATCCTCGTCACTTTCTGAGTCCCAATCCTGCTCGGTTGATATATCAGATGTTGAGATCATACTTGTCATATCATCCTCCGCCTCGCCATTCTGTGGAATGAACTGTCCACTATTGTCATCCCCTCCCCACCAACCGCCTTTCAACCACCAGCCGTATAAGTTTGAATCGAGTTGCTGCTCGTCTCGGGGAGACCATCGTGAATTATCACCTCGAAGGCGCCGCCTCATTTCAAGTTCAACGTCGACATTATCATCACGGGGGAGCATTAGCTCCCCCTTGTTGTTCAATAGCCAAAAATCCAAGGTCTCGGGTTCCGGACCATTAACGTCTCGTTTGGCCGCAGCAGCTTGGGTTGCACTCTTGTTCTTGACAAGCCAGTGTAGCCACAGTGGCCTACCACGGACCCCCAATCGGGCCAACACCTTTATTGCAAGAACGGCAAACCAGCTAGCGATAAGCTTAGCAATTCCAGCCAGAAATTCGAAGGCCATAATCCATCTTCCGCTCCTTTCTGTGGCGCCAACCCCATCCCGTACGATTTTGTCGGATGGTTTGGCTTTCCCAGGGTCTTGTGCAACTCTCTCTCTTGCATATCCACTTCTTGCTGACAGATGGTCCTTATTGATAACAAGGCCAGAGCCGTCCCCCATGCCCTGACGAAAGTTTGGTCCCAGCCAATGTGCTCCTGTCTCTTCGATCTCTCGCAGTCTTTCATCCTCGAGCCATGTCTGATGTTTAATATTGACCTCGAGGCTCTCGTTGAGATAGACGGCTTGGCTCGCCATAGTTAAAGCACTAAACCCAATCTTGAGGAGAGCCGAATAGAAGTCCATATGAAGGCTAACACGAATATTCCCCAGAGGAACGCTAGCTTGCATGTTATTATGCGCTGCTGCTAGATTTCGTAAGAATGATCCTCTCTGAGATTGAACACCATGCGGTGGCGCCAAGGCAGCCAGGAGAATGGCAAAGCCATATATGGCCGCGCAGAGTAATATTCCGGCGAGTATCATCACATGCGGAATGAACCCAATGATACAGACAGTGGGAAATCTAAGCAGGCTCTGGTTAGAGGCATCATCGACAGAGAAGTCAACAATACTACGGGTTATCATTGCCATGAAGCAGAGCCCCCAGAATGCGGTACTCAACAGTCTAAATCGGCCCTGGACGTTGAAAATACCAAGGATATGGCTCGTGATGTGGCTCATGCTTGAAAGAAAACCGATCAGAAGAACTTCTGCTGGAGTATTGATTCTCTGCATGATCATCGACCGGCTGATGGCAATTTCTGGAAATCTGCTTGATGTCCCAGAAATATTCGATGTATCCGAGAACGCCTTTGTGTGACTATCTAGATTCTTCTTCGGTGGTGTTCCGCCAAACGGGCCCCATCCAAGTGACGAACTAATAGCTGCATCGGCTTCTGCAAATGCGAGAGAGTGTTCAAACAAAGTCATACCAGTTTCCGACGCGACATGGCGACCTTGGACAGCACAGGAGAGAGTTTCCACAAATTGACTAACACATAACGATTGGAACAAGGGCCAGAGCGTCGCCAGAGATCCCGAAAGCTTGGGTGGGCCATTGAGTACTTGTGAATCGGCTTGGTCCTCCTCTATAGGGGGGACCATTCTCACAGCACGGCATGAATCCCCATCGGAGGCCCCGAATAACAATATGGTGCTCATGGTGTGCAACGGCCCTCCGTTTTGTGTAAACATGAGCTCAGAGGTTTTTGTTGCATTGCCCCACCTAAGCATACCAAAGTCCGGCGAAGTTTGGCATTGTATAGACTGGAGAAGCCAGCGAGCTTGTATCGCTAGGAGAATAATCGGAAGAGCTCTGAGAGCCAGTCTTGTCCGGATCCCCAGCGCAAGAGGTCGGCGTGTTGAAGCATAAACCTGTGTTCGGTTCACAATGATGGCCATCAGGAAACATCCCAAACTCCAGCGACTTGTCGCATATGCTACCATGTTTCCAAAACTTCGACCACTTTCCAATGATATTTTTGATGTTAGGCTTGGAGCGATATTTGCTGGATCGTCCATGATCGCCGACCCTGCCATCTCCCCCACCATTGTTGCAGTATTCGAGGTTACTTCAACCCTGCCGATATTGAGTACTTCTGGAGTGACACTTTGGGCCCATCGAGCGCCGAACGCATCATCAATAGTATGAGGCAGTTTGAAGACAAACGAACCCAACCTCATCCCCATCCGTGGTCCAGCCAGGAGGAGGTCCTTTGCGGAAGGAGCGTACTGGGTCAAGTTCGCTGCAGATTTCAGCTGCTTCGTTGTCCAGAGTGTGAGATTGAATATTGTCGACGCATGGTCCAGATCGCCTGCTTTCTCACCAACTTCCATTGTCAAAGGTTGGCCAGTCTGTCGATTTCTGAGCAGGTCAGAGGCAGGCAGGTCGTATAGCGGGAAGTGATGGCGGCTGGGTCTCTGTAGCGGATATGTTGTTGGGGGGCTTTGTTTGCGCGCATTAACCAAAGGTCAGTCTGGATGTCCTCATCTTCGTTGGCCAGGGACCTAGCGGGACTACTGTCGCTCTGGTAGCTACCGTTCGGTTTGTATTGGTAGGAAGCTGAAATTGGAAATGAGTTCAGTGAGTGACCTTGCGATGTGGAGGTCGGACCCTCGGCAAAACATAGAACGAGCGACTCGCCTGGCAATCATAATCGACTAAATAAACCTGGTTACTGATGTATCGTAAATCATGACCGCGGAAACAACCCCTCGTCAGTCCGGAACGCCCACATATATATATAACATTCTGTTCTAAATGAATATGTTTGGTTTATTGAGGCAAAGTATTTAATAGTAAAAAATTATGAATATGGTGTCCAACGCATACAGAGCTATGTGTTGTCGTATATAAATTGGGAGTTTAATAAACGATTTATTCGGGTGTTTGATTATTATAATTATATTATATATATCTATGTTGCTTCAACCTCCAACATACAGCCCCCGCGCCCATACATCCAGTACGGTACCAGTATCACAGGCAGACCTTGACCTGCAGTGAACTCATACTACAATACCCCATATCTTGGGTTGTATCCATATGGTATGTTCCAGGCTTTCCTACCTTGTCATAGCTCATGGCTGGCACAGGATCACCAGTGTGCTGCGCTTACAGGCCATCTCCAGAGCACAGAGCGTAGACCGTAGCAGTAGACTAGACTATCTTAATTTGCATCAAAACTCTATGTCCACTTTAGTAGATTTCCCATGACTGTGACCAGACTCATGCTGGTGTGAGTCAGGACTGTCGTCGCTATCAAGTGGTGGCAGGCTGAATGGCCTAATTGTTAGACCCTTCCTCCTACTCAGTGTAAACGCCAAGTCGTCGGTATGCGCGCCTTGTTGCTCCCCGCCGCCCTTCTCGTGCAGTATCGGCAGTTCATAGACCCTTAGTAACCCCTGTGGAGGCTCTTCCTGCAGCATTGTTGAACTGGGTACGCTAGTAGCCAGAGCAAGGTTCGCATGTGATGGAAAAGGGGCAAGCTCCAATACTCCATCGCTGAGTATCTCTACCCAGCGCGTCAAGCCGGACACGCGAGGGTAGAGGGACAGAGGAAGCGAAGTCATGACAGTCAGCTGGTTTGGAAATCGGCGGAGAAGTGCGCGGATTGCATGGAGAAACTGCAAGATATGCCGCGGATCTGATGCCACACTTGGATATGCCACAGGGGAAAGAATGGTGGGAATGACAACGCGGTGGATCGTTCCTGGCGGTAGGGAAGAGAGCTGTGCTACTAAATGCCGTAGAAAGCCGTCAAATGGGGATCTTATGCCCTCATCGCCGTGGATAGCAGCGCCCGCCTGAGGATGCACAGGGACGCATCTTAGAAGCGTCGGATCGGGGAGAGTCAGGCGCTTGCTGAGATCAAAATCGTGACAAAAGACTGCCTGTCCGCTCAAGTCACCAGAACCTGTGCTAGTCTGGGGGCCTGATTGCCTATCTATAAATGTCGAGGGTTAGCATCGGGTCCAAAATTCCTTAATGGGCAGTAATCCTTCATGACTGTCCGGCATGGCACAAGAGCGCCCACCTTTTCCAAATTCCCCAAGCCTCTCATACCTCCACGCAATCTTCATTTTTTCGGAAGCGGCATTCTGCCCAGATTTCCCAGCAGGCAGCGATGACGAAGCCTGAACACCGGGCAACTCACGCGCCCACGAATCATCGACGCCAAGCACGTGAACGCAGTGGCCCTGTAAAACGCCCTCAGCAGCGTAGTACCGAAGCAATGCACCCGAGAAGTCCGTAGCACCACTCTCTTCAATGAGGAGTGAGGTTCCTAGAGGTAATCCGGCATGCCCACCCAGCAAACTATCAAGGGATCTTGTTCCAGTCGATGTGGTCGGTCGCCCATCGATTGGCGAAGGTCGTACACCTGGGATTACATTCTTTTCTGCTGCACTCGGTGATGGTGCAGCAGCCCCAGGTGAAGAGACAACTACATTTCTTTTTCGAAATGACATGCCTTAGATTTTTGATATTGCTTGCTTCAATGGGGGGGTATGTGTGACGCAAAGTCACCTTAGTTTGGTTTAAGGTTTTATGGGTTTGGGATCTCCCCTCTATTTTCGGGCGCTTGTTTATCCGTGCTTGGTGAATTCTCCAACTCTCACAACCGCCGACCAAAAAGACAAGAACGAATTGTGGTTGAGAGTAGTTCAAGGTAAGTCGATCTAAATCAAATCCGAAATTGAAGGTAGAGTGTCTGGAATATACTGACAGCAAGTTAGACTCTATTTGCGCCACTTTGAACACCACTGCACCGACTAGTTTCCGACGCCAGTTTCGGCATAGCCCAGCAGCACCTTCACTGAAGAACTATTTTTCGCGCGCCCATACCTTTGACAACCAGGCAACACTCGCTCTTGCTATTTCTCGCATCGCAATCACCACATATATATACGCAATCGCCAGCGATCTTCTGCCAACATGTCTGGCATGACCAGCGACTCGCAGCTGTTCGATGAGCACTTCACCATCACAGCAATCGACCAATCCAAATATGACCGAGTGTCTCGTATCAGCGCAACGTCTCAAGACTCGCAAACAACCTTTGATCTCGATATCAACACAGAGCTCTTTCCATGCGCCGTCGGTGAGCCACTGCACATGGTTCTGGCCAGCACCCTGTCGTTGGATGGGAGCAAAGATGACAACAAAGGCTGGAGAGACGTTGGACGGAGTGGACAGGGTGGCGAAGCCACACTTGCGGATCTGTTTGACTACGTCTGCCATGGCAAGATCTACAAGTTCGAGGATGGAGATGATGGAAATATAATGTAAGAACCCTCACTCGAGACCCCCCCCACCCCAAAGCAACTTCTCGTGGCTGACAATTCAATGTAGCAAATGTTACGTATCTTTCGGCGGGCTTTTGTTAGCACTGGAGGGGCCCTACAAGAAGCTCACTCCATTGCGGGTGGATTACATCTATCTGCTCATCAAGAAATGATAGGTTACGCAGGAGTTGCTTTCTATGCAAGGTTCTCGGGTTCACAGTGGCTCTCTTCTGATGCATAGCTGGTTAGGGATAGGCGTTCAGGAAATGGAAAGTTAGATGGCGTCGAGTTAATGGTAATTCTAAATGCCAAAATAAAAATCAAGCCAGCGCTACATGTGGTCCTGGGAAATCCAATGGCCTGTGCAGCCTGCCCTTAATCTCGTCAAAATCGGGCTCGTTTTCCGGTGTTAGGACCCCGTGCCTGATGAAGAAGTCGATCATGAGGAGGGCGCAATTGGGCTTGAATTCCCCTTTGCGTAGATGTTCCTGTACCTCCTCCACCGTCCAGAGATAAAAACATTCAACCTCGCTATCATTCGGCTTTGGAGTAACGTTTTCCGGTAGTTCCAGGTCAAACACATACTGGACCTCTGGTTGAATAAGCCCGACCTCCCCAGTTGCCAGTTTCGATCTCATGTAGATATAGGTGACGACGCCGTTAGCCTTAGCATTTTCCCTGACTAACTTATCTGGTAAGCTGGCTTCCTCATCTGCCTCGCGGATGATGCATTCGAAAGGATCTTCTCCCGTAGCCATCCCACCAGCCACAGTGTTGTCCAGCATGCCACCGTAAGTCTGTTTACCCGCGGCCCGGCGTGGAATCCATAATTTAATGCCGTAACTGGATTCTGGAGACTTGACATAACCCATCAGATGTGCTCCGTACATGACGACTCCCAGCAGTGCTGCAGCAGTTCTTTCAACGCTATAAAGAAGCTCGTTGTTCGGTCCATAGACAGGGTATAGCTCATTCCTCCAGCCTTCAAGAATTTCAAATGCTTTGTTCTCCCGCCAGTATGCCGTTGTCAAAGCTACCCACTCACTCCTCTCTTTCTCGGTTTTCTCCTGGAAAACACAAACCTCGCGCTGCTCGCGGCGTACTTCGAGCTCTCCTTTGATCGCAACAGGCGTCTTTACGAGCTTATTCAGGACATTCTCCGTCATGAGGCCAATCGGTACCTTGTTTACGCCATCGTCCCAGGTCAGGGTGAACAGAGTGGACATGAGCTCCGCATGAGCTTTTGGGTCCTTTTCGGCATAGGGAAAACTGAAGATACATCAAACCCTCAACTGAAAATGTATCGTCGGGGTTGTGGAATATGAGGTGCTTACGAGTCACAATCATTGACAAGATCCAAGTTGCTCTTTGAGGTCGACATTTTCAGATCAAACCGCTGCGGCTCAGATGTTGATTCTTAAGTAATATGTGATATTAAAAGAGCAAGTTTATGTCGGCGTATAATATAATATAACGGCAATTTAGTCGACGTGGTCTATTTACAAAATTGTCAGACAGCAACGCTGCGGAGGAATTCGATCCCATGCCAGAAGGTTCCTGTTGGTGCCAGCGACGTTTGGAGTGGTTCTGCCCCGCACTCCTGGACGAACACCCCACCAAGGCAAGGTACGTACTTTATGAGCTATTCAAATGCTACAGACAGCTTACCCGCCGTAATAAGTAGAGCAACTATCCCATCATCATCATCATCATTACTACAAAGGAAGTCTTTCCAAAGCGTCTAGATTATTTAAACAATATATTATACGGCCTCGACGGCGCCCATCACCTCATCGAAGCCATTTAAATTGAAAACGAGGCGATATACACGCCCACTGATCGCATCTTTAGCTGCCAATTTCGCAAAGGCTTTTGCGACGACGAAACTTCTGCCACCGCAAGAACGCCATATTAGGATTACAATGGCTCTTCCCCAGCTCTTCGGAGTCATACCTACCGGCTGCCCCATCATAACCACCCCTACCACTGCGCCGGCACCGACCTCACTCCTCTTCAACCTTCCAGCGCGCCCATTCTCACATATTGTCGTCGTCCTCCTCCCCGGCATCACTCTCCCGCCAGACTCCGCCGCAGCTGTATACCTAGCCTCTTCCCCAACCAACGAGGGCCAGACCCCGGAATTCAAGTTTCTCGGCGGCATCGGGCCAGGGAAGGAGAGTGCAATCTTCAAAGTTGGTGGCAATGCCTCGAACGCAAATGGGTCGAACACTATTAATGGAGAGGTTGACATGGACGCCCCTGAAGGCCCCGGAGAGCGCAATCTCATCCTTGGAATATCCGTCGAGTCCAGCGAGTCAGTGAATGCCCAGATGGCTGCTCTGCCATCTTCCAACGCCGCGTCTTCACAACAACGTACTGCCGCAGCTACGCCAGGGAATGCCCTCGTGAGGATGCAGAATGGCGGGGCCCAAAGAACTGACGCGCTGGTGCTGGCGCAGAGGATCATTAAAAACGCATTTAACTTCCTGGCGAGCTTTGCGGGAAATGTGCCGGTTCCAGGAAGCAGCGGGACCGCGGGGGTGGAGGTAGTGCCGCTCAAAGCGTTTGAAAATTGGTGGGCGAAGTTCGAGGCTAGGGTTAAGAATGACCCAGAGTTTTTGATGAGGGATGCAGATTGAAGCATAACTGCTGTAGGAGCGGGTTCTAGCATTCGGAGACGAGATATCAGACCCTGCGGCGCCGGCTCGCCCATGAAATTGGGTATGGAGCACCAACCCTGGAGGAGCACAGCTGGTGCCTCCCAATGGAGTTTCTAGTCTGGAAGCCGAGGAGTCATGCTTCAAGACTCCATTTCCGAAACTCCACAGTGAGGGGCATGACATGAGAGATGAGGCGGGCTGTAAAACCATGATATCCCCGGTGAATAGAGAGGTTGAATGGATGGTGGATTTCATCGTCATACTGGAGACGAAGCTTTGGGACATTTACGAGGATTTTACAACAGATATGTATATATAAACAAGCTATGCAAGACAGCAACTAGATGCTTTATTTAAGTAATCACTTACTATTCTAACATACATACATGCTGCTGCCGACCACCCGGTTCAGTTCCAATAAGTATCGTGATATAAATGCCATCCACCATGGCACATGAAGAGACGCCAACCCGATTCCTTGCCATATGCCACAAACACCGTATCCCACTGCCCACAGAATAAGCGCCACGCTACTAGTAAAGAACCCGTACACTATTATATTGAAACAAGAATAAAAACACTCAACCTTCAATCCTCATCCACGGCGCTCATTAAGGGGCTTTTTCTCGTCGGACTCCCAGCCCTACTCCTGCTCCTTCCTGATCCCACGCTTGTCAAGCTTGGCGCCAATCTCTCTCTTGACTCAGTTCTCACAACTAAGCCGCTCCTGTCCATGGCATTTGGTAGTAAATGATTCGACGTTAACCCATCGGCATGAAATCCATGGGTACCAACGGGGCTGAAAAAGTTTCCATCTCCGTAGTTGACGACGTTGAGTTTAGGGGTTGCCAGGCCAGAGGCACGTGCGCCGCTGCTGCCTTCGCTGCCATCAGATGCGTCATTGCTATCGTCGGAGTCCACATCGGCCAATTCAAAGTCATTGACTCCATCCCCTTCCTCGAGGACCCTTTCGTAGTAGCTAGACTTGCGGCCGAACAATTTGCTGGTATTGAAGAAACTGCGCCCGCCTTTCTTATTTCTGCTACGGCGTATGGCCGAGGATATCTTTCCATAGACTCTCGATCGGCGCTCTTTTTTGCGGAATATGTAGAAAAGGAAGCCAAGTATGAAGATCATAATGAACAGACCGGTTGACGGCTTTGATGCCTTATGAAGTATCTTGTCATCCCAATCATCATCATCGTCCCCGCCTTTCCAAGGTGTATATGTTGACCCTGCCCGCTGGAAGTCACTTGAGATACCAGACGGTACGTTGGATCCAAAGCCGACGGGAAGATCCTTTCCTTGGGGTTCTATCTGGCCGGCAGCATAGAGTACCATCTTTCCCAAAGTCCAACTGACTTCTGTACCATCGATTTTGTCCACGGCCTGGAAGGGATCCAAATAACCAGTTTCCTTTGTACTCCGGACAGCGTCGTTTGTTCCATTGACGCCCTTTGGGATCCCGTCAACGCCAAGCCGTGGTATTCCGATGCCTTCGTGCAGGATGCTGGTTAACCAAGATGCTTTGAAGCATATTTCCAAGGCGGCCTTCTGATCCACTTTCTTCCCCCATTTTTTTGTGTCGACGCCTCGCTCGATTTCATCCCAGTCCAAATTACAAAACTCTCGTACTCGGCTTTGAAATTTTGTAAGATCATAACTCTCCTCATTGTGGGACAACTGAAAGAATTCGTGCGTTGTATGCCAGTATTCTGAGACTCCAATGAAGTGATTTACATCGAAGTCGATGGCTGGTACGTGCTGTCCGTTAATTAGACATGGTTCGTCTATGCATGCTGCATCTTTTTCAAGCAATGGATATGTCTTCTTCAAACACTCGGTGAATGATCCTTGGCCTGTTAAGTATGGCTTCGAACCATGCCTCGCCGCATCCGAGTCCAGAATGGTCCCATCAACCGACAATGTCAGTCCAGTGACTATACACGGATCCGGAATTTCTAAGGATTTGCTCGAGTCCACCGAGTCAACTAATGCCGATACGTATCGCTGTCTCGCTTGGTTGACGCCAAACCCCAGCCAACTCGCAACGAAGACCTTATACTCCGTTACCACTCCATCCAGGGTTCGCATTCGTAATAGTTTTAAATCGTCCGCATGCTTCTGTGCTTCCGTTGCATTGGGTGCAAATGCAATTTGTGCTGAAGCACCGCCCATATCGAGAAATCCATAAGTGTGGTGGTCTTTTCCATGAGCGTGTTCTTCGGGCGTGTCGAAACCACCGACAAGATAGTTTGCTGCGATCCAGCCGTATAAACCCTCTGTCTCTCCAGGAATAATCTGAATGTGTAGGTCGCAATCGGGTAGCGAGAACTTCGTGTTGGCTCTTGCATATGTACAGACTTCGCGGAGAAGTGCAGCTTGTTGTATAGGAGGAAGCAGGCGCATCCCAGCTGTTGCCATCAGAAATATGGGGGTGTCCGCGACCTGGTCAGCCGGTACGATATCGAGAGCATGGTCGAGCAGTTCTTTCAAGTGATCTTCTCCGACATCTGTTGGCCGCTCGCCGAATGTCGAAATGCCCGGATGTATCTTCTTCGTCCATTTTTTATGTGTTTTGAGATGCGGCAGGCTCTTCAAATCTTTCGACGAGGCCCTCTCCTTCGCATAGTCGCTATGCCGCCATTTATATATGTGCGCTCGAGTCCCTGACGAACCCGCGTCCAGTATGACTCCCCATCGGTCTGCGACGAATAATTAGCATCCTGGGCGAATGTAAAGTGGTGGAGCGCTCAGCCATACGTTTATCCATGAGGGTGGCGATATCTATATTATAGTAGCAGGTTGTTCAAGCCCCCAATGAGGCCGTTCTGTCTGTTTGATCGAGGAAAACAGTCGCAATGGCGTGGGTGTCTTGATGGATTAGGGCGATGACGAGTGCCTGAAACGAGGGATGGTGGTTCTTGACGGGGGACGCGGCTGTGGTAACGAATGTGGTTGAGCAGACAATTGAGAGGGAACGAAGGTATGGGAGAACGAAAAAGAAGTCTCCACGCCTTGAAGGATTGCGGCGTAGCTTATGTGTGACGATGAGGGGGGTGAGGGGGGAGGAGTTGTATGGCTGAATAGATTGTTCGTATTCCCAGTATTCCCACCGAATAGGGAAGTTGTATTATTATGATGATTATGGCGTATCTGCGCGCAAGGGTGCATATTTTGACCGTTTATGGGTTGGTGTTGGCCGTATTATTATAAATGTGCCAAAAATAGATCGGCCTTATCGGAAACTGCTAGTGGAAGATTGTCTTGTAGCCGTTAAACTAGAAATGTACCCTGCATCGTCCAAATACTCCACACGTGTAGTACGCAAAGATACGTACCGTGATACCCGTGATACTGTTCTGTTCTCTACAGTACAAAGCAACCATGAAGATCCTTCTGATTTTCTGATTCTCTGTATAAATGTACTGCCTGACTGCCAATATCTTACTATTTACTCTGAATAGTCGATCAGAATTCCCAAAATGCTAGTGTCGCTGTTGGGGCAGAGATGGGCCGCCCATGTTGGCCGTTCCAAACAACGATCGTGGGCGGAGCACGTTTCTTTCAAGTATACATGCATTTGTCAATTGTAGATAAGCTATTTTTGACGTAGTCAGCCCCGAACGGCTTCACCGCTGCCTAGTTTCTCTAAAGCAAGCCAGAAACATGCTGCCTTTACCTCCACGGCACTTCTAAAGTACATGATGAGCTTGATATTCTATATTTCTTCAGCCAGTTAGTGTGTGTGTAGTAGCATATTTGTATAGCAAGGTGTTATGTGTTATCTGATAGCGATAAGTTAGTAAAACCCTCCTTGGTTGCTGAGTCCAGGGGCCTCTCCATACACCGATGTGCGGCCACCCATGAAGGTAGCCGAGGCTGGCCTTTGGGCGACTATTGAGAATTAATTAGACAGACTTCGCGAGAGGAGAGATTGAGAGTTATACCTCTTGGCATGGGCCCAGTCCTACTTATACTTCGCATTCCGTCGACTCCCAGTGGTGGTGTGTGGCTGACCTTCAATCCGGCGCTCATTCCGTACCCAGCGAAGCCGTTTCCACCTGATCCACTGGACCTCACGGCCCCAAACAGACCTCGTGCTGGGGAATGTCGAGTCTGCATGGGAGTGCTGAGGCTACGTGAGTTCATGTTGGATATTGCTATTCCAACGTTGGGCTCGCCGTTAAGTCTTTGCCTTTGGCTCGACGGTGTCTGGGCAACGGCATGACCTGTATAAATAATCAGCATTGCAGCTTGAGTAAAGGGGTGGGGAAAAATGCCCTGGTTGTTATTTCCCTGGCCACCAAGGCCAATCCACCCATTGCCCAGCCCAGTTCTACCAACCACGCCAGAGAGCGGCATTGATGTTGGAACAGGTGGTGGGCCCATCGGGTTTCCTTGAAGCGATGAGAAAATAGGAGATCGAAGGGGAGGGTCATTGGCTTTTCTAAAGTGGTCAGAATATCCATTGGCAGTTGCTGAACCTTGAATCGTTTGATCCACTGCGTCAGATGCTGCATTCTGGACCTGGCTCATATGATCTCGGCGCTTCAATTTATCGTAAAGCTCCTGCGTATGAGCCTGCTGCTTCGATTTTGCATGCAAAGATTGGGCCAGTTCATGGTTCTTCTTTTGGGAATTGTTGAGATCAATGATCACATCTTTGTCGAGAGATAAGCTTGGTCCCAGCAAAGGAACGTCTGCCAATTAACTTACTGCCAAGTTCGGTCCTCAGTTCCGACATCTCGTTATTGGCGTCATGGACGATCGAATCGATTTGGCCTTTCAATTTATTATACCTATCTGTAAGAACTCGCGCCTGCATCCCTTGATACAAGCTAGAAAGAGGTTAACCGCCGTGGGTTGAAATGGCCCTGACGCACCTACATTTCTTGTGATGTCTGGTAGGCCCAGAAATTCACGGCTCGTCCAGCACACTCCATGATCGTATTTGGGTTTAAGCCACTGAGAACGCTTGTCTTATAGTCTTCACTTGGATGGAGCTTTGCCCTTGCCACGTCATCTTCATTGACGAGATGTTGATCGCATGCTGGACAAACCCGGCGATTCGATCCATTGGCCAATAGAAATCGATTGGCACAATCGAGGCAGAAGATATGGCTACATCGTGTTAGTCAATATACAGGAGAGAGATTACGGTGCAATTGCCTCTCGTAATAACATACCTGCAAGTTGTAACAATGGCTTCTTCATTGAGCTCCTTACGGCATGTCAGAGTGTTGCACCGAAGAGCATACTCCATCATAGCAGAATTCGTTGCACGGCTGACAAAAAGGTTCAATGAGAACCCAAGTCTTCACAAATCAAATATTAACATTGCCGTCCCCTCCCTCACGTTTATTGAGTCCGAGAAGAAAGGCAGTTGAGCACATGTGAAGATTGTACGCCAATTCGCAACTTACTGTACAGTATCATGGAGGAGAAGGTGGGGGCGGCCGCTAGTGCACAAGACTGGGCAATGGTGGGGTATCTCTAGCCAAGCCTTTGCACATTGCAACTTATTGTTCTATCAACTATTGCTCTATCTATATATCTGGATGAGTAAGTGTTTGATAGTATAAATGTATATATATTATTGGATTTGATACTCATCATTTTACCCTATCCTCTCCAGAGACTTACTACTCTAGTATGCGGTAAAGTAGAATTACTTGCTGTGTTGTTTGTCGTTGTCACTGTTATGCTATTGAAGCTAACTTACACCAGCTGAGCACTATATTGGAAGCACCTAATGTACTGTACTGTACAAAACGCTCGTCCCTCGTCGAACTCCACATCCATGGAAGGTTCGAATCTTCCATGGATACTCGCGCAACCGATGTTGGGGCTTAAAGAGGGGATGATTTTCTGTGGCACACACACTTCTCCAACGCACAGAGTTCCAATCTAACGAGGAGGAGCAAAACGTGGCATCGACTATGCTGGCCATAGCCAGGCCAATTCATACAATCCACGAAAACTCGCGATGGCAAGGGAAAGCCCAGACTTAGCACATGTGCGGGGAGATTTAGCGAGGTCATACTTGCCCAGTCCAGTACATTATGGTGAGACGTCGTGCCGCCGACGAGCTCTCAGACTCGAGATGCATGGATGCGAAGGCCGTCTTCCCTTTTTCCCTTGGTCGTCCCACTTGGACCCCTTCAAAACACTGGACCTTCAACACATCAGACCCTGAAAAAGAGAAGATCAGAACGATGAACGAAGCGTTGTGTGGGGTAGGAGTAGGTACCAAAGCATACTAACTCCTACTCGAGTAGTAGCTGCAGTCGACTAGCAACAGTAACTGGCTGACGCGCCCGGCGCATCTCCACAATCGGCACGACGCTGGGGTTTTCTTGACGTTCCCGGTCAAGACGCCGTCGCTATCACATCGTTGATGGGTGGATATTTTCCCCTCAAGGCGACGGAGCGACCACAGAGAACTGAAGTGCTGGAGTATGAGACCATGTACTTTCTTGTGCATGTAGCTATAATTCTCCTATTGGACCTTGTCTGCTTCCTCTTCCACTTCCCCGTCGCCGTGCCGTGTCTGGAAAAGTACAGTCAGGTACCTACAATGCATCCCCGGATTTCTATGCTATACATACATACACAACTTTACATCTCCACCAGTATTATTATGGGGCTATTCCGACAGTGAGACTCCAATTTGCACTTACTGAGGTCTATGAGAGTGCATATATCCCACTACACAGTACAGCAGATTTACAGTTTTGCGCCGCAGCACCGTACTGTACTGAACGTACATATAGTACTATACATACTTTGTACTGTACAGGACCAACTACCGGATGGGCTGGCCGACCGACCACTTCTTTTCCTCTCCTTCGGCGTACATTTATCTTCACTTCTTGTGATTCTCTCTACATCGTGCCCTCTTCATCACTTGTCGAATCCGAGCCGCCGCGGCCTCGTTACCTCGCCCGGTTCATGGTCCTTTGTGCTTCCCCGCTTATTAGTACCCGTGGAAACATCAAATTGTCGAATCCCCTCGACCGACATCGCTCCCCATGCGTCCCGCCGGCGAGCCTGTGAACGCTATGTTCCATACGTGTATGTAGATGATCAGATGAACATCGCGCCGCTCCTCGCCGCTAACATTGCAATAGTCCAAGGTCTTGCTCCACCGCGACCTGCTGCCGAGGTGGCCCAGGAAGCTCCGAAGCCCCCAACGAATGGAAACTCGAAGAGAATAACGACCCCTCATGCCTGTGCTGAGTGCAAACGGCGCAAAATTCGATGCGATGGAAGGCAGCCCTGTGGACAATGCTTGGGGTGCCGTTCTCCGAAGCCGTGCTACTATGACAAGCACCGGCAGAGAGTAATACCCTCGCGGAAGTAGTACTACCTTTTCCAAGCTGGCATACAGTTACTGATTTCTTGCGCAGAACTCTCGATGCACTACAACAGTCGCTAGACGAATGCCGCTCTATTCTAAAGAAGCTATACCCCAACACAGATGTACAGTCACTGCTACCACTATCACGGCATGAGCTCGTTTCGATTCTCGATCATCGCGCGAGTGTGACGTCCATATCCCAGACCTCACCAGCGGGCTCCATGAACTCTGCAACGACACAGGAATATCGATCACCCAACAGCTCGGGCGTGGAAGAGGACAGAAGCCTTGCAACCCTCGAGCAAATACCAAGCCAGGACACAGAATGGGATGAGGAGAGGCGGAACCGGGAGGCTATACCCTCCGAGTCTGACGACGTGAACGCCCTGTCACTTTCAGTAGACCGACAATCGTCGTATCTGGGGGCTTCCTCGATTAAAGCTGCCCTTATGGTGATGGTCAAGGTATCCCCGAGGTTACGATCATATCTCATGCCACCAACGGCGGAAAATCGGCGCACAGTTCAGGTTCGACAGAGCAACAATCCAACCCCGCGGCACAATCCAACACCTCGGCCATCTTCCCGGATAGCCTGGTCTTCGGAGGGGCAGACCCTCATCGATGCGTACTTCAACAGAGTTCAAATTTTCATTCCAATGCTTGACGAGCCATCCTTTCGAGCCGATTACCTGGGTGGCCAACGCCATGATTCCCCATGGCTTGCCTTATTAAATATGGTATTTGCCATGGGCAGTATTGCAGCGATGAAATCGGATGACCACAATCACATGAACTTTTACGAGCGGTCTCGGGACCATCTCAACTTGGATTGCTTTGGAGAAGGGCATTTGGAAACTCTACAGGCCTTGATATTGACGGGAGGCTATTATCTACACTATATCAATCGACCAAATATGGCGAATGCCATTACTGGTGCTGCTTTGCGGATGGCATGTGCGCTTGGCCTCCATCGAGAGCATGGCGTAGATGCGAATGGTGGTGAAAGAGAGAAGATGCTCGCCGATTTGCGCCGTCGAACATGGTGGAGTTTATTCTGTCTAGATACTTGGGCGTCAATGACCCTCGGACGCCCTTCGCTGGGCAGGTTGGGTCCAGCGGTCACCATCAGACCGCCCGAGGGCGCCAATGATGCTGTAGGTCTTCTCACATATCCCAGGACTGCACTTATGCTAATCAACATCCAGAATGAAAACTCCACCACTGGCCAACACATCCGCGTAGTTCCCCTAATTGAGAACATCAAGTTCGCCAGGATAGCCACTCAGATCCAAGACACAATGGCTCTATCCCCTCTTCCCCGCGCCGAGGAACGCAGCAAGCTAGATGCGCAACTCGTCGAATGGTCCGACAAACTCCCCTGGGTCCTGCGCTCCACAGAACCCTGCCCAGAAGCCCTCTATACCGCGCGCTGCGTGCTGAAATGGCGGTACCAAAATATACGCATCGTGCTCCACCGCCCTGTACTGCTCAACCTCGCAAACCGCGGCGCAAACTACCACCCCACGGTCGAGGAGCTCAGCGCCGTCGAGCTGTGTCGCGCGATGGCTAAGCAGACTATAGATGACATATCCCGCGAGTGGACGCAGAACCAGATGTCCGGCTGGAACGCGGTGTGGTTCATGTACCAGGCGTCCATGATCCCGCTGGTCAGCATGTTCTGGGAGAGCGGGAACACGTCCATGGTGAGGGAATGGCAACGTCAGATCGAGATCGTGCTGGAGTGCTTCGCCGACATGGCGGACTGGAGTCTGGCTGCTAGGCGGAGCAGGGAGGTGGTCGGCCGTATGTATGAGGCGAGCAGGGGGCCGATTACGCGCCAGGGAAGCCCGAGGCTGCAAGCGCAGCGGGATGGACAGATGGGGGCTGGGACTGATGGGGGCGAACAAGCTTACCAGCATATGGCTGATAGTGACATGTCTCCCGGCATGGCGAGCGCACAGCATGCTCAACAAGCGCAGCAGATGACGGAGATGATGATGGAGGAGGGGATGGTACTTCTTGACAACCAGAGCATCTGGGATTTGGATGGGATGCTGTGGGGTAATTTGCCGGATGGTCTTGATATGCCGTTTGATGGGGTGCCGAATGGGGATGAAGGCATGCAGTATGCCGACCATGGCCAGGGGCAATACGATAACAGCTACATGATGAACCAGGGATAATTTGACCTTGCTCTGGGATGCGCGATGTATCTACGACTAGGATGCTTGTGGGATAGGCGTCGGGGTGTTTTGAATATGTATGAAAGGGGCTAGATTTCCTGGCAGATGTTTATAACTCTAGCCGGACTGATTGTATGGGGCCATCATATACCTATTTATGTTTTTACATATTTACGAATTTCTTATTAATATCTCACAATAAGGAGGAAAAATAGTCAAGGCAAAGACTGGATTGTTAGGTAGCAGAAATGGAATCCACGGCCTCTGGGCCTTCGTTAATTCGCTCTCATGGCTTTATAACAGACCAGATAATGATGTGTGTTGCAGAATTTGTCCATTTTGTTTTCCATCTTGGGAAATATTACTGTAGCCGGATTCTATGGTTTCTACACCTCCCATATTTTAGCAATCGAGCATTAGGCCCTAACTGCGACCCAAGTCTTCATCTCGTTACACCTTATCAAGTTCATCGTCTAGTTCGAGCTAACGCGCTAAATCGCAGCAAACGCCATTTGTAGATGCTAGCCCCTTAACGTATTTAGTTGTGAGGTAACCCCATCCGCAAATCCAAATTCAACCCCTGAAGGGTTAGATTCTGAAAACCTGCGTGCGACTCACAATCCCATCAAACACGCACGTGTTGTCGATGGGAATGTATTGCTTCGTAATGATTTTGATCACTTCCTGGGCCACCATACCACCAGTCAGAGCCGCAATGTTGTGTAGCTCGACACCCTGTGCTCGGGCAACTTCAATCGCCACTCGGGTGAGCCTATCATCACTGGCTGCATTTGGAACGATTTTGGAGATTTCGCTCAAAATCTGGGGAGCTGATGCCGCGGCCGCGCCTGCTTCCGGTTTTGCGGACTCACTGCCTTTGAGGGCGAGATAGACGGGCAATAGTGTTGGTTGCAGTTCGAATTCTGCGTTTAGCTCCGAGTCTGTGATTGAATATTAGCCTTGGGTAGCTAGGATGGTAGTTTGCAAAGACTTACCTGCAAGTTGTTTTACTCTGTCAGGATCTGGCTCTGACTCCCGTACAAGCTTGATAAACGCAGCGTTCTTGCAATATGTCTGAACTTCCTCCTTCTCAACCTCGTTTCCGTTGGGAATAGTGCCCAGAATTTCCAAAATTTCATCAACGTCCTGGCGAGCCTTGTTTTTATATATGCTTTGAAGCTGGATATAGACTTCCGACTCGGCCTTCATATCCGGAACCGACCCCGGCAAGGGGAGAGCACCATGTTTCGCGTGAAACTGCTTAATTGCCTCTGTAATAATCCAGAACCCAGATTTTGCCTCATCCTGTGAGGTTAGATTATTTGCTTCACGGTACGTCGAGATGGAATATCTTACTTGGTTTGGTTGGTACTCAAACACTTCCCTGACAGAGCTGGGAAGACTGGGCAACGATATCGTCTTCAATACAGCAGCCGTAGCCTCATCGTAATTCTCTTCAGCTCCTTCGGGGCTATCGGTACGTGCGGCAGTTGCTACTAGCTTCCTGAACTTAACTTTGTCGGCATACGACTGAGGCACGCTTCCTGAGTTCTCGGCTTTCCACTCCTCCAAGTAATGCAGCAGAAGTGCTACGTAAGGGACATGTCCATGCTTGTGGGCACTGAGATTGTCGATATCAACAGTCAACTCTTGGGCGAACTCTACTAGCTCTGGCCATGGATTCAAGAGCCTCAGGTCTGTGATGGCCGTTAAATCGGGATGAGTGTCAACTATGGGGAAGTTTCCATTGAAAGTAATGTTGAAGTAGGAGTAGAACCCAAGAGAATTTATGGACACTAGTGGTACTTTGTGGGTATGGCAGTAGCTTTTGACAGTTTCGAGGAGTTCGTCACTGATTGGGGTTGTGTACAAGACGAGAGTGAACGCCGAATGCTCATCGAAGCTGGCTGCCCAATGGCCCGTAGCGTCTGGGTTGAGTTCAGCGAGAAGTTCTTTGCAGCATTCAGCTCGTGGCCTCCCCAAGCTTGCCTCTTCCAGGAAGAAGTTGATTCCCAGGTCGGCTTCCTCCACGGATTTGTCGTCGACGATTGTGAACTGACCAATTCCTGGGACCAAAGTCAGCTTGGTACTGGGTTACCAACGCAAAAGTGAATAATTACCTGGGAGAACAAGATTCTTTAGTGTCTCAACGCCTGTAGTGCCCGAGCCCGAGTTTATCAGACAAATATGGGCATCCTCCAAGGCCTGTTGACCGTTTGCTGCCCATAATCGGAGCTGGCGGTCGTACTTCTTCTCCTTGTCAGAGGGTCCAAGGATAAGAGGCGGAATTCGGCCGCTTATTATCTCAGTCATGGCTGGATATGGATCATGCCATTCAATGTATGGCAGTGACAGTGTATGAGTAGAGAGTGCGAATTGTGTTTTCTGAAGGGAAAGAGAAAGGTGGTAACCGCGGGGTTACAAGTCACGCCTGTGGTGCTGCCTTCGTGGTTATCTAATCTTAGCGCCAGGGAGCTTGGTCTGTAGAGCTGCTGTGTATGTGTCTACAATACAACACAGCACCCAACGAAGTACCACGCCATACTCTACGCCATATAATCGATACTTCAGACTCCCGTCGGCCATACGCATTTCATGAAGTAGTTGCTGGAAAGGGGTTAATTGTAATAGTACGCCAAATAAAACATAGCAAATAAAACATTTTATTATACTGGCCCAACTTTATATATTCACACATCGTAAACCAACCCAACAGATAGAAGCTGTTGAACACTCATCCTGAAGCCATATATGACAGGTGGCAGTGCTCATGTAGTAGCATAATCGTCGATTAACAGCAGTATCTGGCCTGATGAGCCCTCATATCCCCAACATCACAACAACCACGCTCCTTTAGCTCAGTGGTAGAGCGGGAGATTGCAGATCTTCAGGTCGCTCGTTCGAACCGGGCAGGGAGCTTACCTTTTGCCAATTGTGAATGGATAATTAGACAATTAGAGACACAGTGGAGTGCTGGCTGTTCCCGCAGTCCCGCAGCTCCCTAATGTCGTACCTGACTCTCTTTTTTGTCTCTTGCCCCTCCTCGCCTTGCCTCTTTCTCTTCCCCGCGTTCCCCCACCTTTTTTGCAAGGTGGCTCGTACTCCACAGAGCTCACTCCCCCTGGCAACATTACCCATGATTTTTGTGCCCTAAGGTGGATGCATAGAGGTACACAAATATGTATAATCGTCTCCTGTTATCAAATCGGCTCCTTTAGCTCAGTGGTAGAGCGGGAGATTGCAGATCTTCAGGTCGCTCGTTCGAACCGGGCAGGGAGCTTTCTTTTTGCCGTCCGCGCCACTAATGGCTTGATGGGTATAAATAACCTTTTGCTATTCAGCACTCAAATGCCATATTATATATACAGCATACAGTTGTTAATTCGACTGCCATCATCAATAGAGAGCGCGACGAAGCAGTTGCTTGATCGATTTAAGTATTTTTACAAAAATTCTAAAATATGACTAGCGAGGGCCGAACCGAGAGACATTTTTTCCCGCGTTACCCTGGCGTACCTGGATCGTCCCAACTCAAGGCCCAACGCCTTCTAGAATATTTGTGATAGCAGAATGCAACGCCATAGTTAGATTGTATCAGATGTTCCTTCGCGATAAAGACATCCACTCGCTCCACAAGCTTTGCTTTTAACCCCCTTATTTCATGCTTTTAGCCCCCTATTTCAAACATCCAGGCCGACGGATGGAACATTTCGAAGTCCGCCCTATCACTGAACCTGAGCGGGTATAATATTATCCTCCAGTGGCCCATCCAAGCCACGGCTAATCTTGGTATCAGCTGGAACTGCTCCCCCCAAAGTGGCCAGCCGATTTTTCTTCCGTATTCCAGGGCGAGAGCCGAGAACGTCCCCCCTTGAATTCATGAATAAGCTCGCATCGGACATAGTGCCGGCCTGCACGTCTAGATCGAATGTAGGCTTCCCTCGTAGGGTTGGAAGAAGGAGTTTGGTTTCGTACCAACGGCCTTTAATGTCGTTCAAGCCCCTCCTCGCCATCGGCTCGAGGAGTCGCCATTCACACCAGGTATTCCCACCTGCATCGACCGAAACCTGATTGCGGAAGACTAGATCGGCATTCACACGTACAGGAAGGTCTTCGTTGACGGGCCAGTTCTGCCGGTCCTGATATTCGGCTGGCATGGGCATCTCGATGAATTTGTAGACATCGCCAACGATTGTGACTGCACTCGTTGCGTCCACGGTCCTCTCAATCATCTGATTGACAACCAAAATAACGATTTCATCTTTGGTTCTGCCCATCAGCCTGACAGGCTCACCAACCCAAATCTTCTCGCCACCAAAGAACATTCCTTTATAGTGCATCTCCCCTGGAGCTGTGGGCAGGTCAACGCGGTCGAATAATGAGTAGCTCTCATTGATTGCCTTTGCAGCCAGAATACTGCCGTCTACTTCAGGATCGCTCTTGCCAAATTCGCCAGTCACAACCCTAGCCCATGGGACTTGGTCGTAGGTAAGCTCGCGAAGTTGAGGAATGTTTGGATGCGGAACACTCCACGCAAGCCAAGGCCTGATTGAATCACGGTCTCTCACGACAGTAGCAGGGTGACTAATAGGATGGGACAACGGCTGCACGAGGTACCGATGCTGGTTATCCTGCGTGTCCCTTTTTAGCACTACCGAAAGCCCCCACGCGCTCGTCTTTTTGCTGAACCAAACCATTTCTCCGGGGCGGTAGATAAAGTCGTTGGCTGGGTTACTGTCCAATTTCTGTTCCTCGGTTTTGGAATTGAGAATTTGAGTGGTCCGAGGTTCGGTTTTGATTGCTACTTTTTTGGCCAAAGTAGTTGTCAATGCTGCCTTGGGTGGTTCTGCGCGGCCGTCGATTGGTTTGGCGGCTTCTGGCTGAGCAGACTTGGTGACTGCCTCACTCACTGCCATCCTATCTGAGAAACAGTACTTGCAGGAGCAATTATGGAACGAGTCATTCTCCTGATCACAGGCGAGCCATAAAAGATGCGGGTAGAATTCCTGGGCGCTCCTAAACCTGCCCTTCCCATTCGGATGGCCATAAAGATAAGTGTCTTGCCGGGCGGAGTCGGCGTTAGCCTTGCCATTTTTGGCCTTCACTCTGCGGTGTTGCCAGAGAATATAGTCTTTGGGGAGCTCAGCGAGGATGAAGTTTGTTCCTTAGTATCGTTAGAAATAGTATTTTCAAGTAGTAGTATCAGGAAGGAACATGCCTGCTTGTTCAGGTCTCCCAATATCCCTCATCAGCATACCACCCAGCTTTCGCTTCCAATCGAGAGCGGTGGGGTCATTTTCTTGGAGCTTCAGGTAGAAATCAATGGAGCCATCTGGTCCTGGGGTTTCATCCTTTCGTGGCGGCTCATTCGGGACCGAGCTACCATTCTGAAGATATTCTGTCCGGCCATCAGACCTAGCGACGCTTACTGTAGTGAAGCGGGCCATGTCATAGTTTCCATGTACCTAAGTACTTGGGAGCCTGAATATTACGGCTCCTACGAATACCTAGACGTTCAGGACCTAGCTGGGCGAGGTAGAGAGTGAATTTGTTTTCGTGGCACGTCGGATTGACGTTTTATTCACCCACGATAGGTCTGTTGCACTGTATTTACACCACTCGAGCTACGGCACCCTACCAGAAATAGCCTATCGGTCCAGATCCCAAAGCTAGATTACTACCCTTCCGGAAATAGTATTGTCCGAAGGCTGGGAAAGGCCGTGCACCAACGAAATTTAATTTTCGCCTTGGGCGACTTCGCGTGGGCCCAAGGCACTTTACGCGTATCCACCACCCCACGCGTGCCTGGATATCCCTCTCCAGTTCACTAATTAATTACCCTTCACAGCAACCAGGCTGAGAGACCTTGCTTTCTTCGCTCCAGCCTTCCGGAGAGGCATATCTAGCAATTGCTTCCTTTGCCTTCTTGCGGAAACCACAATAACTTTCTTCAGCATTGCATCAATCAATCACATCTTCGCTCTTTGTTCTTTCTTTCGCCTTGCCCTCATTCGTCGCCAACTGCGACCACATTCGTTCTTCGCATCTTCCAAATCCGGCGCATACCTTGGGAAGTGCTTGACTGAAAGCGGCATACCATACCGGAGAGACAGGAGAGCTCATTAGGAGCGGCGCTGTCAGTCATGGACTCGCAAGTGACCCCAGGGTCGACGACTTCTTTCTTTCGCAGAAGCACAGCATCCAGCCTCCTGGCCAAGTTCTCACCGAGTCATACCCAACACAAGATGATCGCAAGTCCAAGCACACCAAGGCATTCAGCGCGCCCAAATCTGCCTGTTTCACCAGCAGTATCTCGTGGCTCCAATGGCTCCCAGCGACCTGAGCTACCTTCCGGTCAGCCACCGCCAGTTGTCATAGATCTTGTTGACGACGGGGTTATCAACCTGGATAATGACGAAATCATCCAATATACCCCAAAGACGCAGAGGCGCAGGCCATTACGAGCAAGAACATCGGTACCCAGACAAAATGTGAGTTCATCAAGTAGCACTTGGAATCCATGCTGACATACTCCTAGAAGGCGCACAAGAATGCCGTTGTCGACGTAAACGATGGAAATGCCGACAAATCGACCTTCAAACCCCATGTTACCGATCGAGTTGCTGTTCGGAAGGAAATCGAGAACACTACTGCCGCAAAACGACGACTCTTCTTCATCGAGAAGAAAGACTACTTCCTGCCTTTGCTCCCGACCGAACACAATTATATCAAGAAGCTGGTGGATATGGATAAAGGATCTACGGCAGAGGAGAACACCAAGAAAGATGGTAGCGTTGCTTACGAGGAGCTCAAAGTCCAACCTCGTGGCGTAAAGGCAACCATGAAGTCATACCAGCTTTCAGGACTCTCGTTTTTGGTGTACCTGCACCGCAACGGCTTGTCTGGTATCCTCGGAGACGAGATGGGTCTTGGTAAGACTCTCCAAACCTTGTCGTTGATCCAGTACCTCAAGGAAAACGAACCCAAAAGAGGCCAGATTCGACCGTTCCTTGTGATATGCCCACTATCTGTACTTAGTAGCTGGATGGCCGAATCACGAAAATGGACTCCGGGGTTGAAGGTCATCCGCTTTCACGGCCCTGCAAAGGAGCGCGACCGTGTCAAGAAGATCGCCTCTGGAGAGATAGACTTCTACGGCAATTTAACCGCGAGGCAAAAGAACAAGCTGAAAGGTCGACGTACTGCATCTGGGAAGCCAATAATCGACATTGACTCTGCTTCTGATCATGAGGAAGAACCTGGAGTCGACGTTGTGGTGGCAACTTACGAATCTTATCAGAAGGAACAGGGCTGGTTCAAGCGGGCTTTCGTATGGCGATATGTTGTTCTGGATGAAGGTCACAAAATCAAGTACGGACTCTTTAATCGATTCAATTATGCAATTACTAACTTCTACACAGGAACGACCTCAGTCTCATTTCGAAAGCCCTACAGGGTTTGCAAGCTGAATATCGATTGATTCTGACAGGGACACCAGTCCAGAACAACCTCGCGGAGTTGTGGGCGCTACTTCATTGGCTGTACCCGGAGGTTTTCATAGCCAAGACGAGCGAACTATTCGCCGAATCGTTCAATCTATCCAAAGGGCAAGTAAAGAACGATGTCCTTGGCGCCTCTCGGAGTCTACTGGAGTTGATAATGCTTCGCCGTATGAAAGCTTCGAACGGCGTCAATCTGAACCTACCACCCAAGACCGAAGTGGTTCTGTTCGTGCCGTTGAGCCCAATGCAGCGATTCTGGTACACTAGACTCATCACACGGGCCGACCAAGGTCTTCTTGACGATCTTTTCAAGGATGCTAAAGGGAAGGAGCAGGCATCTATGAAAGATGACGGGGATGCAGCAAATATCTTGACTGCAGAGCAGGATGCTGCGTTGAAGACCCTCGAGGATGATATGCTTGTGGGCAGCGACGAATGGAAGGAAAGCCGAGCAATTCTCCAGGAAACACTCCGGAAAGAAGAGGCTGAAGTTGCCGACAGCAAAGACAAAAGCTCTTCATGGCGCAAATTGATGAACTTGTTGATGCAGCTCCGCAAGGTGTGCAACCACCCGTATCAAATCCAAAATGCCGAGCCAACAGATAGCGTGCCGGGAGATCACCTTATTCTCGCCTCTGGAAAGTTTATCGTCTTGGAGAAATTGGTTAAAGAATTGGTTATCAAGCAAAAGAAGAAGATCTTGATATTTTCTGGCTTTACTAGGATGTTGGATCTTGTCGAAGACTTCCTGGCAATCCGTGGTGGAAATGGGTCTGAGTTCCGAGTTGCGCGACTGGATGGCAGTACCAGCAGAGCTCGCCGAAACCTCGCCATCCGCCTCTTCAATGACCTGAATTCGGAAAGCCGTGTGATGTTGATCTCAACTAGAGCTGGTGGTCTGGGCATCAACTTGACATCTGCGACGGAAGTAATCTTCCTCGATCAGGATTGGAACCCGCAAATCACAGTGCAAGCTGAAGCACGCGCGCATCGAATTGGTCAGACGAAACCTGTAACGATATATAAACTTGTCAGCCAAGGAACTGTTGAAGAACAAATGTTGGGTCGGATCCAGAAGAAGCTATATTTGTCGGCAAAGGTCACCGAGTCCTTGCAGGATATCCACACGAAAGCTGGCAAGAATAAAAAGGGACCTGGAGGTCGCGTGGCCGATAACGTGGAGGATGAGATGCCTCAACTCAGCACGGGCCAGTTGATGTCGCTTGTTCGACGAGGAACTTCAGCTATTTCACGTCCTGAAATTGATGTCAACGAAATGATGAGCTGGGATTGGGCTACGACTGTTGAAAAGTGTAAAGATCAGCCCGCGGACATCAATGTGAAGAAGGACACGCTCCCAGATTCCAAGGTCGATGAAGAAGAGGAGGCCAAGTGGCTGGGCGAGATGGAGAGAGTCGAAGCCCACGTCTTTGAAGGCAAGAAGCTGGCGAGAGCGGCTGGCAATGGCAAAGCGACCTCGAGCTACCGCGATATTGCAGATGAGTTCAACCGCGCCGATCGCCGCATTGGCAAGAACACCACAGTCATGGTTGACGGGTTTGCGATCAGCAAGGAGTCGATGAACTGCAAAGACTGGGAAGCCGTCCCCACCTACTCTGGCAAGGACGTCCGCCTCGCAGAGCCAAAACGCCCAAAGAAGGCGCCGATAACAGCCCAGTCGCACTGTCAAGTCTGCCTAGACGGCGGGAACCTCAGTCTATGCAACATCTGCCCCCGTGCATTCCACTTCGGCTGTCTCAACCGCGAATTCCAGTCCAAGACCAAGGGATGGCAATTCAACTGCCCCCAACACCAGTGCGCAGACTGCGACCAGAAGACCACCGACGCAGGCGGCATGCTCTACCGCTGCCGCTGGTGCGAACGCGCCTTCTGCGAAGACTGCCTCGACTTCGAGAAGACCTCTCTGATCGGCGACAACACCAAGGAGTACGAGCTGCTAAGCTACTTCGAGCAGCCAAACGCCTTCTACGTCCAGTGCCACAAGTGCACGGAGCACTTCGCTGAGTCCCCCGAGGATATGCGTATCGTGGAGGCGCTGGCGGCGGATATCGATCGCGACTACCAGCGTGCGGTTGATGCGGCGGCGTTGGCGGATAGACTGAAGGCTGAGGAGAAGGCGGTGGCTAGCCCGGTGAGTCGTGCGGGTAGTCTGAGTGATGGGACGACGATCGAGACGCCTGGGATTGCGACACCGCTTACTATCGATGTCGATGATGAGCCTGCCGTGATGGCGACGGGGAGGTCGAAGCGCAAGTCTGCTATGTCGACGCCGGTTAGGATGGAGGTTGAGGAAGCTGGCCTGACGGGGACGGGGAGGTCTAAGCGCAAGGCTGCTATTGCGGCTGTGGGTTCGATTAAGAGATTGAGGATTGAGGGTGAGTGAGGGCTGCGGCCTTGAGTATTTTCGGGATGGAGTACGAACATATGGTGTTGGCTACGGCGTTTACTATTTAGACGGCGGTGTATGTGAGATGGGGGCTGGCGCGTTTGTATTTGTTTTTTCCTATGATATCCGACTACGGTTATGGTCACTTCTGTTATGGGGTGTGGAGTGCATTTTCTATGGTATATGGGGTGGCTTTTTGTGTGGCGTTACTGTCTTCGCATGGAGATGTGGAGAGGCAGCGTCTGGGTTTAGAGAGGGGTTCGAGGGGGTGGTTTTGTTGTCTGGTGTCGGGGATGTTTTCATTGCTGTGTCTTCTATCTTCACATGGTGATATAGACAGGGCGGCTTCTGAGTGTAGAGAGGGGATCGTGGAGGACTGGCCCAACGCAACTAGAGCGTCTCTGTGGCCACCTTCGTGTATGATAGACAGTGAAGCTTGTAATATGAGATTCGGAAGATAGGACAATAGAGACGTGTAAACCGCAGTATCAACCTGACACCTCCTGAGCAGCCGCAAGACAGAACAATAGAGACGTGTAAACCACAAAACCAACCTTCCATCTCCACGGCGGCCACATGGACAGAACAATACAGATCTAAGGGGCATCCGCAAAGACCGAACATTTGAGAAAAATCCACAAACCCCAAATAATCCCCCGGCCAAACCCCGGGGGCAAACCACTCCTCCCGGGCCCCTTCACTCTCCCCTTCGCTACTATTTCCATCCCCAAAGAAGGGGGTTCCCAAAGGAAGGGGTAGACTATAACCTGACACCGCCGCCGCTCCACCTCACCCTCCTCCCCTCCCGTTGTCAGCGCAAGTGGATACAAACCAATACTCGACGTGGTATCCCGAGCGAGCCGGAGAGATTCATTCGAATGCCGCGATAAATAGAGTGAAATCACCTCGTCGTTGGGTGGTGGTACTCTAAAAGCACGGTACTTTTAACGGTAAACGGGCAGTGATCATGCAACTCCCGAAGAGAAACCGTTGCATGGTCCTCTGGGTGGTCTGGGTGGTCTGGGAGGTGGTGATACCGGCCAGCATCCCCTCCCTATCCATTTCTTCCCCTTCCCTGCCATCCCATCTCAAATCCAATAGCCTCTCCAATCCCGATTTCAATCCCCAATACCCATCCATCTCCATCTCCATCTCCATCTCCATCTCCATCTCCAATCCTAATCCCCCTTTCCCCCTCCCCCCTCCCTCCCCACCCCCACGCCTACCACCGTTTCACCCCCTTCCCACCAACGCACCACCACCGCCGCTACGGACCTCACCCCGTCAGCACATCACTCACTCGTACTCGCGCGCACCCTCGGACCGCACGCACATGGTGTCTGCTGCAGAACAATAACGTCCATGCCCACGTTGCGCGGCTCGTCCCTCTGGTCGTGGGTCTCCTCGTGGGTGGGGGCTTGGCGAGGGAAGGGAAGGGAAGGGAGGGTGGGTTGGCGGCGGGCGAGTGGGTCAAGGGTCTTGGGAGGGAGGTATTATCAATCAGTCAATCGATCAGCTAGGCAGTGTACTTGCAGTACGTATGTTTAGTACAGTTGGTATAGTTAGTACAGTTAGTAGAGTAGTAGCAACGCACACGCATGAGTACAGGGCAAGGCAAGGCATTTACCACCCAAGGCATCTACTAGGCAAACCGCAAATCCGTCTACTACACACACCCAAACCTCGGCACGGCGTACTCCCCTCCCCAACTGGCGTCTCTAGAAAGGAAAGAAGTGTCTCACCCACCCCACTAGCAAGGACCCCACCACAAAGGAAAGAGGAAGGCGCGCACCACAGACGAGAAATGTGGCGTTCATTGGCGCCGCACGCCGTTAACCAAAGCAGGAGTATTCCACCCAAAGAAGATGGATTGCGCCAAAAAGAGTTGGATCTCGTTTGTATCACCACGTAGCCTGGGCGAGATCTGGGTGGCGCGGGAGGAGGTTGTATCGGTCGGTTGGGCGTGAGGGATGGATGGATTGTACTGTATGGATGGTGGAAGAGGGTACGGACGGTCTGCATTCTAGCTACTGGTGGTATGCCGCACGACTGCTGCACGCTCGCACACCCAACTTGCACCAAATCCACCCACCCAACATACTGTATGCACTGCACACACACACACATACGATACGCAGTCAATTACCCAACCGACTCTTCCCTTCGCACCTCCCATACACAGTAGCCTCCTCCGACATCTCCGACCGACCCAACCCAGCGCACTGGCGAGCTTCATAAGTGGCCTCATCCCCTCCTCTCCTCTCCCCTCCATCCCCTACCCATATCCATATCCATACATACACATCCTCGCACGCACATACCGGAAGCACCACCGCACCGCCCCGTCCCTTCCTGGTCCGTTGATACCCTGGCTCGTTGA
>KV458942.1:0-46722 GCA_001662605.1 Pseudogymnoascus sp. 05NY08
AGCTTTAAATGCTTCCTTAAATGCAGAGAGGAACTTAAGCTTTATAATGTGGTTTAGCTAGTTCTATATAAAGGTTTTAATCTGCTTTCTATACAAAAGCTTTAGTAGAGCAAAGCAGCTAACATTAAGAGGCTAAAGAATGTGTAAGGAGTATAGTGGCATATAGAGGGTAATTATCTTCTGTTCTATGCAGTAGTGTTGAAATTAAGCAGAGAGGTAGCTCTTATGTCTATTAAGAATAAGAAGGCAATAGGTTCTAATTGTACAAGCACTTGTATGCTAATTAAAGTGTTAAATCCACTTATACCTAATTGAATTTAACGTCCACCTATTCTCACTTAGCATAATCATCTAATTGTCTAGTAATCCTAAGTCCTTATACTATGTAGAGAGGTGATTCTATGCCTTGAAAATAATGAACAGCAGGAGTGCCCATCTATACAAATTAACACCTTAAATAATCAACACCCACTCTCTATTTCTAGGCTGTATAGTCTTTAGACGGCTCTTTGCTTCTAAGCTTATAACTACCTTTATAGTAGCAATAACTCCCATTGTAAAACCCACTTTATTAAAGTTGTAGATATCCTGCTCTAAGATGCTGTATTTTACAACTGTGTTCTATATAAGAGAGAACCACCCTTTAATTATCTTTAGATCTTTACATTTTGCTCGTTTATAGTTGTACTTCTAACTAAACTTTACTTTAAGTTCTATACAACACGTTATGAAGTTAGTAGCCTAGTTCTTCCTAGTAGGGCTTTTGCCTTGTTTAGTAAGTAGTAGGTCTGCCATTTCTTACACATCTTGCAGCTAGGGTGGAAATCTGTACAAATCTAGGTTAAGGATATACTAAACGAGAGCTGACTCTTCATATAGAGTCAACTTACGTGAGTTAGGGGTAGAGTTGCGTTAGGAAGCCATTCCTTAATTTGTTAACGTAGTGTTGTTTAAGGGACATTGTACGTTACTACAGCACTCTTAACATTCTAAATATAGCCTTGTTTAATAGCCTAGATAGCTAAAAGTATTCTACCTTCTTAGGAAGAGCTTTAAGCTTACATTATTACAATACTAAGTGTTTACTTTTACTCTACACGTTTTCGCGTTTTTAGTGGCTACTCGCTTAGGGTGGCCACTTGCTTATAAAATACATTATATATATATGTAGCTAATAAGGGCTAGGGTTAGTAAGGCTAAACTGTTGCTTTATCCTACCTTTAATACCCTATTATATAATACTATATACTTTCTAACAAATGTCTATATACTAACTTAGTTCTAATTCTAGTACTATATAGAAATTAATACCTTAAGTTAAAGCTACTAATGATTGTTTTAGTTAGTGTCTAATAACCCCTACATCTTATATGTTAGCCTTACTTATGTTATTATTTAGCAAAGTAATTATGGCTAATTAGGGTGCTAATATAAGGAAAGACACCTGTTCTAGGGTCTATAGGCTACTGTATCCTAGCGCCTGTGTCTGTCCTCCTTCCCCTCTAACAGTGGTCTAGGCTAGGTTAGATTAGTGGTTATGTAGGGGTGCTAGCCTTGCATTACTGTCTAGCTCCTAGATTAGCCTAGGAGCACTAGTGGTGTAGGTCCTGTATAGCTACTAGAATACCCTACAGCTAGAGGTGATTACCCCTAAACCGTAGAATTACTCCTAACAAGCACGTCTAACTAAGGCGATCATGTGACAGTGTGTATCCTTGGCCCTTCGGAGCTTTGGCCCATTTAGACCCAGTATTAGTGGTCACCTAAAACGTGTGCCCCTAGCGCTTCTGTCGATGTGGATGTCACGTATGAGATTTGCCTAGCTAGATCCACACTACCCTCGTCTGGCCTTCATGCACTTAGCGCACCTATGTATAATCCGCATGTACTTATAGTTTAATGTATCTTCTGGTTTTGTTAGAGTATCCTCTCGCTCGAGGGGCTGTTGGTCGGTCATCTTCGCTTGTGCTGGACAGTGTAATATGTTTCTTATATCGAACCCGGTGGCCTTACTGTACTACATTAACTGACCTGTAACCTGTCAAAATGGCCACGGAGTGCGTCCTGCTACGTTCCTTGCTGACTGTGGCGTAGAAATCGCTATTCCGCTACGATTTTTGGGTCTAAGCCCCATTCCCCCCTATGCACATCCACTCACCCCATGTTGTGTTGGATGTGAGATTTGACCCCGCAATTACAGGCCTAGCTGGCTTGACGAACTGTGATTGTGGCACTGAAAGTGCACTATCGGAACATTGGCATTGCCTAGAGTAGAGCGTGGCTATCGCATGATGTTCCTTCTAATGGGACATGCAGCTAGGTAGAGATGGGTATAGTAAGTCTGTATTTTACTACACTTTTGTCGTTCTGTTTCTTCGACTCCTTTTATCTCAAAGGGGATTCTACGATCTGCGGCCTGAGGATTTACTTTTGCTCTGTATGTGCTCTCTATGTTCTGGAGTAGTGGCTGTCTGGAAAAATCACAGTAGGGCGCAGTGTTGGTTTGCTGACTGACGAGCTAGTAGAGAGGCGCTACGATCTCCCGGAGGGTGTCTGCTATTGCTCTTGGCTTCATATTTTATTATTAATCAGTCCTACAGTGCTACTATACACATAGCCATGACTAACGTCAGGGGCGAGACGAGGGATGACTAGGTCGGGCTGCTTGAAGAATACAAATCGGAGGAGTTGAACGAGAGCAGGAGAGGTATTTTGAGTAGGCCCAGCTCAGACGAGACGTTGCTACCTGTCTCTGAATCATCAGACATAATACTAGAAAAAGCAGCGCACACCTGCGACTTCAGCGCCAAAACAATCCTCACTCTCCTTTAGGCCTACGTCCTCGCTTTCTTCGTTGGCCTTATCCTGAGCTTCCTCTATTAATCCCAAGAAACCAAGAAGCTCCATCCGACAGCCTACCTCGATGGCCTCTAGGGTGTTGCGTCCTTTATGGTCTTTACACCACACTATACTTAACTGGTATCCAGCGCTCTCGCGCGGTTACAGCTCCTTAAAGCGCTAAAACTCGCACTTCTTCCTGCAGCTGCCGCTGATCCGCATCGTCTACTCGGGGCGCAGCATGGTGTCCGTCTTCTTCGTCATTTCGGGCTACGTTCTGAGCTACAAGGCGATGCGGTTGATGCGCGCGGCTTAATACCCTGCGCTACTCGACTCGCTCGCCTCGTCCATCTTCTGACGCGGTATACGCCTCTTCCTTCCCATCACAGCGTCGACTTTCATATCCATGCTTATGTCCTACTGGGGCTGGTACATACAGGACCCGCAAGGGCATAATGTTATCCCGCTGCGAAAGGGCGACTTCTGGTCCTAGGTGAAGGACTGGTGGCACCATGCCGTGCTGTTGTGGAACCCCCTTGTCAACGTTGATGGACGGGCGCTGTATTCACCGCCCTATAATGGACACCTCTAGACCATTCCCATTGAATACCATGGCTCAATCATAGTCTTTCTTGCGCTCCTCTGCGTCGCTAAGATGCGACCCTGGCTACGCCTCTGCGCCCTGTCTGGGTTCAGCGTCTACAGTCTGTGGGCAACGCACTAGGAGATATTTCTCTTCCTCACGGCCGCTTTATTGTGCGATGTGCACTTCGCGCGGGACTCCATCCTAATTCCCTCCTTCCTTGCCAAGATCCCCGCTTTCGCCCTTTTCGCGACTCACCTCCTCTGCTATCCCGACGAACTCGCCGCCGTCACCCCAAGCTACCGTACCATCGTTTCTATCATACCCTACTCTATGTCCTCGGCAGGCCTAGGACAGCGCTTCTGGCTCGCTGTCGGCGCAACCCTCCTCGTCGCCGTCATAGATATCTCGCCCCTTCTTTAAGCGCTATTTACAACGCGTATTGCGTAGTACCTCGGCCACATCAGCTTTGCACTTTATATTGTGCACAGGCTAGTGCTGTACACACTCGGAATGAATATGTTGTATGCGGCAAAGCCGATTTGGGATAGAGAGGGGGCTTGGGGGAAATTTTTTCTGGCGGCGGTGGGGGCGTGGATAGTGGATTTGATCGTTTCTGTGTATGCTGCTGATGTGTTTTGGAGGGCGTTCGATGCGAGTAGTGTGAGGTTTGCAGGCTGGGTTGCGGCGAAGGTGTGGGTAAGTGAGTGAGGTTTGGGAAGTTGGAGTCTCTAAATAGATAGGAAGCGTTGAAGTTACAGAGTGATATATGTAAAAAGAAGCAGCTTGGTATCGCTCGCACGGACAGAAGGTAAAGTAGAGGCGAATGTATACTAATTTTAACCGGCAGTCATGGTATCTAGGTCCATTTGCATCTGAGAGCTAATACGCAAAGTCTTAAGCAGATCAAAACAAAATCACCATGCCCCTTATCACTCCATATCATGTACCCTTAGAGAGAAAACAAAACATTATCGAACACTCTTAGCTAAGTGTTAACTAGGACTTGCTTAAGACTTCCTTATATATCACGGCAACAATAATGATGATGATGATAATAATCACTTTGAGGAGTTAGAGGAGGTAGCTTTGTGGTAAACGAGACATGAAACATACCAACAATACCCAAACAGTACCATTTCTTGCGGTTACGTGCGCGTGCGCTTTTGATACCAAGATTAATCTGCTCAGTGCCCTTGCCAAGGTTGTCTTGGACTTGCTCGCCATTCTGCTCAGTCAGAGCAACAGCATCCTCTTGCTGTACAACCAGGGCTTCCATATCCTGGAAAAGCTGTGCTAGCTCCATCATCTGGCTCTCAATTTTCTGAATTGCGGCATGGCGGTTCTGGACGCTGCTGAGAGCCTGGCGCAATTGGCCGCGGCGATCGCTCTGGAGGAGCGCCTGGCTGAAGACCTGCTGGTTAGAGGGATCCTCGACAGCCTTGCGGACCTCGGCATCAGACGCATCGGGGCGGACAATCCTGTACTGACGCGCCATCTGGGCCTGGAGCTTCTTGCGGAAGTCGCTCTCGACGTTCTGGTACTGATTGATGGCGACCTTGAGCTTGCGGTCGACCTTGCCGAGCTGAGGCGCGTTCTTGGGGCTGCCGGACTCGGGCTGCTGCTTGAGCGTCTTGATGCGCGCGGCGTAGCTGCGGTACATGGTCATCGTCTCGGAGCTCATCGAGTCGAGCTGGCTGTTGGTGGGGCTCTGCTGGCTGGAGTCGGTGTCGTTGAGGGCGCGCTGCTGGAGCATGCGGATGGTCTCCAGGTTACGCTCGATGCTGTCGATTCCCTTATCGATCTCGCGGCACTCGTTGAGGATGGCATTGGGATCGTGTTGGCGGCCGAATTGTTGATCATTTAGCGTCAGACGATCCAGTTCGATATTTTGTTCTATAATTATGTCAAGAGAGATCACAAACATAGTCGCATCCATTTATACTTACGACTGTTGTGGTATCCACCTCCAGCTCGTTCATACTGGGCCATGACTTGTTAGTTCCGAGTTCTTCGCACAAACTCATAATATTTCAACGAAAAGAGGACGATTTAATGGGCTGAAGGGTGTAATTGCTGCGAAGAATTTGGGAGTTGAGTTTGTTGCCGAACTGTGTGGTTTATTTTCCAGGATCCTCACGTCGGCAATTAGGCAGACGTTTCGCGCTCTTAAGCGCCCATCGTCCTGTGGATGCATGCACTACGGGGACAGGCAAGAGAAAGAGTAGAGACCACCGAGTAGTGCCACGCTAAGGCCGGCATCTGCCAAAAATGGAAGGTACAGTATAATGGTAGCGCAAATAAAAGCAAATTTGAAAGGCGATGCATGGTTTTGGTGGGGCTCTTGGCGCGGGAGCAACCGCCAGAAAAGCCACTAAAAAGCCGTGCCAAAGATTCGACTCTAATGAAAAGACGTTCTATTTGCAACCTGTAGATTTTGGAATTGACTATTAACTCTTTGCAAGTGGGATGAAGCACTGGTTTAATGAAATGGCTGGAAGATTCCGCTTGATACAGTGTCCAGATGTTCAATTAATCCCTCAGAACCTTCTCTAAGAGGTCCAACACAGTGGGGTTAATGCAACGTCACACAGCCTCAACAGGGTGCGCGCAGTGTGCAGTTTGTTGGAATTGAGTTTGTTGGAATTGCATCTTGGCCCCTGGCAACACGTACAGCGGGGTAAATTAAACGGCGTGGAGCCTCAATGCGGCACGGAGAGTCCGCAGGTTGTTGGAATTGCGTCTCAGCCTAAAGCAATGCATTGCTGATATCGTCTCTCGGCTACTTGCGAGAGATACTTGATGCACGACGCCAATTAAATGACCTGCTCGATGCACGGGGCGTAGTAACGGGCCGTGCAGGCGTCGTTTAAGCTCTTTAGAGCAATTCGGGCACAATGGCTCGATGCACTAGCCTATACCTTTCCTGTTATGAGCCAGCCTAGTAGCAACGATCTTAATTCATGCGCATATCGTGTCCACTCTTGTTTAAACAGGTCATTAACGTTGCTCGAAATGAATAACTCTCGTGCATTCTCAAACCACCCTGCTATTTCTATAGAGACTAGACTATAAAGAAGCCAACTAACCCTTGCAACTAGAGACTTAATTAATGGTTAGATAGCAACCATTTAGATAATCCTTTCGTCTACATATTTAGCACCCTACATTACAAATATCCTAATATGCCTACTAAATGGTGTTTCCTAACATCTTACATCTGCTATTTCCTTCTATAAAATCACTATAGCTAAAACTAGTAAGGTTTCTAGTGTATGCTCTACTAGGCAATCTACTCCTACTAGACAATGTTAGTAAAAATGTTTAAACTAAACAAAATAGCAAAGACAGTGTACCCTCCTATACTATAGTTAACTACATCATTATAGATGATTTTGCTATTAACTATAATATTACACTAAGCTCTTAAATTAGTAGTAGTGCTATATAAGGCATTGCCTTAGTAAGAGTAGGTTTTGTGTTTAGTAAGGATTATATGTAAGCTGCTTATCTCTAAGATTATAAGGGCACTACTTATCTCTAGAATTACAGAAGTAGAGATAATGCTAGTAAGGCTAAGAATAGTAAGAATGTTAAAGTGCATAATAGAGTATGTTTGTAAATGCATAGACTAATAGAGGTGTAATGAACGCTAAAGCAAGTGTTAAAGTTTCTTCTTATTCTTTTGAGAATTGCTAGTATCATTATATATGTTCTAGCCTAACTATAAGCTAGGTCTACTTATAAGCTAGCTAACTAGCTTATAAGCATAGTAGTGCCTCTTATAAAAAGCTAAGAGATAATTATAATCTATAATTTAAATAGCTAAAATATAAGTTGTAAGTTGTTTTAAACTACTATATCTTATAATTAGCTAATAGGAAGTCTAATAGTATAATTCTATAGAGCCTAACATATGTCTTATATAAGGAGCTAAGTGAGAATTCTAATAACATATAGACATTCTATACATTAAGCTAATTTAATGTATTATTTCCTTACTTACTATGTTAGATGTTATGTAAGAAGCTAAGAAATAATTCTAATAACATATAAACATATAAGGATGTCTCCTTATATAGACTAGTTATAGATAGGCACATAATTATTAGGTGACTTAGAGCTATTATAGTTCTATTATAGACGTTAGCTAACACATAATAGAGTAGGAGTAGTTTTAGGTATTTAAAGAAGAGGACCTTTAGAGTGCCCCCTTTATCTTTTTTATATCCTTTATAGTAGACCTATAGGATAGAATACAGCAACACCTTTAACTTACACTCTTATATACACCACTAGAGAGCTATGTACCTATGTCCTTACATTATATAAAAAAGATTACACTTACTAGGAACAGCTGTACTTAGAGAATATTCTATATAGGAACAACTTAGGAGAACTACTAAATTACTACTAACTATAACTTAGTGCTATAATAGAGTAGAGACCTAACAGCTTTAAATAGCTATAACCCTAGAGACCTTATAGACAACTAGTAGATTAGGGTTTAATTCTTTAGAACAAGCTAGTAAAGTTATTAACACATTAATGCTAAATAGGATATAAGATCCTAAAGAACCCCCTTCTATATAAAGGCAACTGTAAATAAGAGTGTTAATAGCTATAAGCTACTAGAAATCAAGCTCTTTTGTACTAAACTCTAATATAACCCTAAATTAACATGTTAAAGAAAACAGCATTAATTTTACTTACTAATAATAACAGTCTACTACTAAGAATGTTAATAAGATAGACAACTACTATAGCTATAACTATTAGGCTCTTTAAAGACACCCTAGAACACCTAGTAAACCTTAAAATCTAGATGTAGGAAATTAAGAATATAATTGCTAACCTAGCAACAACCTAGACTAGAATACTATTTACCCTACTAATAGATGTACCTATACTAATAATTAAAACTATAGCATAAATAACTCCTATGTGTAATACACCTAGAATTGTTTAGCTACTACCTCTTTAAGGAACTCATTTCCCTTTAATTCCTTAAGCTAAGCAAATGCCTACTAAATAACCTCTATATTAAAACAAGAGATCTACTATCTCTAAAAAAATCACACCCCTAAGTAATAGTGTTAAGTACACCTTCCTTTAATAGAGCACTTTTATTTAGGACTAACTTATAGTTCATAAGGACTACTACTCTATAGACGTCTTAAGATAAGCACTAATATAAGGAACAACAACTAAGTTAGTAAAGACCTACCTAGAACTCTAATACCTCTCTATTACACATAGTTTCTAAAGTGTAAATAAGATAATAGAACTATTAGGTTCCTACTACCTTATAAGTAATAACATAGAATAAGCCTAGAACTAGTTTAATAACCTTTAGATAAGAGATAAGGAACATATAAACAAGACGTTCCTATAACACTAGGTCTTAAACTATAAGACTTATAAAGGTTTTGTTACATAAGGTTTACTTAACAGAGGAGGCAGGGGATCATTTACAAAGGCTTTTGTAAAACACGTTACTAGTATATAACAAATACTACATTAAGTTAAGCACAAAGCTCCTATCTAAGAAATAACTATCTACTTATATAGTAGCATTATACTAAAGGGATATATAGATAGTAGTAGATATAATAATATATCCATCTATCCTATATATCTATTATGTAGGGTTGTAGGACATAGTTGGCTCTTAGGACCTAGCGTCCTAGGAACCCTACTTCTTTTACAACCTCCCTAGTTCTTACACCATTAGGTCCTAGGAACCACTTAATTCCTAGGCCCCTCTAGTCTACTTAGTTACAGAGCCTAAAAGGGTCTAGCGCTATTAGGAGTCTAGTGTTAGATACCCTATTCTACTACCTAAATCCTCCTAACTAATTACATTATGTTTTTAACTATAACAGTTAGGTTGTAGAAGAAGAGCTATGTAAAAGTAGAAGTTTCCTAGGTTATAGGCTATAGTAGGCCCTAATAATAGAATAGCTTACTATAGATTTAAAAGCTCTATATACTAACATTCTACTAGATTTGTAAATTAGAAGTATAGCTTATAGAAGTAAAAGCTAGGGTGTTGTTATACTCTTAGATCTTATTATAGAAGCCTTTACTAAGTAGGTTTTAATCTATAAAAAGCTTCCTTAAATATAAAGGAGGCTACTATAAGGGTAGTAGATTAACGTTACCCTTCTTATAGCAACTCTTATACTATTTATCCTATGTTACTATTTATCCTATGTAGCCTTATCTATCTAGTATAGCACAGTATAGTATTGTTATAGCTACAAAGCAATATGATTAGTTAAGGGATTTGAGGTGCTAGAACAGGAAGTCTAGTATTAGACTCTAAGCAACGCCAACCCATTTCAGGATTAGGGGCTGAGCAAGCTAAGGGATTCTAGGAAACTAAGTGGCTCCTAGAACCCTAGGGCGTAGGAGCAAGGGGGTGTAGGAGTGCTAGGGTTCTTAGAACACTAGGTCCTAAGAACTAGTTGCATCCCACAACCTCACGTAATGGACCATGCAGGACTACAGTAGTCTAGTACAGTAGGACCACAATAGACTATAATGGTCCTTTATAGCATTAGGCACAACGCCACTATATAAGTAGATAGTCAGTTCTTAGATAGAAGCTTCGTGCTCAACTTAATACAGTATTTGTTATATACTAGTAACATGTTTTACAAAAGCCTTTGTGTCTAATCCCCTGCCTCCTCTGTTAAGTAAACTACGTAACAAAACCTCTATAAGTCTTATAGTTTAAGACCTAGCGTTACACTTTAAGCACCACTCCTACAAGGTACTGGCTCACATACAAAGCAACATGTCTGTTGTTAGTTCAAAGGGGAAAGCCCCCACTACACCAACTTTGTCTTAGAGATCTAAGCCTAAGAATGAAGAGATGCCTAACGCACTAGCCATTAACAAACTTAGGGAAACTCTACGCGTTAAGTTGCCTAACACTTATTCTGGCAACTGTAAGGACCTTAAAGTATTCTTGTTATAGGTCAAACTATACTAGTACTTTAATAATGACAAGTTTCCTACTATAGAGAGCTATGCTCTATAGACTACGTCCTACCTTAGGGGAGAAGCCCTCTAATGGGTCAAACCCTTTCTTAAGGACTATTTCCTATATGAGAACACCTACAGAAGTATGGTTGTAACCCAGTCTATGTTTAGTAGCTGGAAAGGATTCTAAAAGGAAATCCGTTGCATGTTTAGTGACATTAATAAGGTCAAAACTACTAAGGACCATTTGCTCTAACTAAAGCAGACTAGTAGCACCCTCACGTACGCCACAGAATTCTAGAGATACAGCAATCAAACCAAATAGGACACTAACACACTCCTTAGCTACTATTGCTATAGACTAAAGAGTCACGTTTATATAGAACTTGCCTAAATGGAAAATCAACCAATGGACATGGTTTTGCTAATTGAGCATACAATCTAAATTGACAATCAGCTGTACAAATTCTAGAAGGAAAAGCAAAACTATGACAGTCTAAAGAAATACAACAGGTACTAGAAGAACGAAGGCAGAAGATAGGACTAACACCTACAAGATAACTGTTAGTTAGACCCTATAGAACTTAATGCTACGTTTAAACCTAGATAACCCTATGACCCTAAGAAAGACAAACAGTTTAAGGAGCGACTCTGTTTCAACTGTGACAAATCCAGCTATATAGCTAGGGACTATAGACAACTAAAGAAAGGGAATAGTAGACGCAAGTTTAGCAAATAACTTAATGCCACTTAGCAAGGGCAGCTGAACGCTACATTCTAAGGCTAGCAAGACTAGGGAATAACTAGCAACAGCACCCTAGAACAAGAAAGCTCTAAGGAGGAATCTGAGGCTAAGTCCCTTATAACCTCTAAGCAGGAAACGTATGATGAACTGGCGCTAAAGGAGTCTATGAACTTACAATGCAAAGAAATCGTGAAAGACATAGCTAAGTTTACGCACACTAAGATTAAGAGGGCTTGCAAAGAACCAGACAGCACTACGCTAGATGCTAAAAGGAAGGTTTCTATGATTAAAAGCATCTATAAAAGTTCACTCTATCAGGTCCTATAACAGGTCCTAGCAAAGGATTAAGGAGATGACCTGTAGGGATACTACAATCAAATCAACAAGACCTAGAAGCTACAAGGCACGTCTGTAGCTGTTAAAAGACTTAAGAAGCAACAAGCAGAATGGCTCTAAGGAAAGATTAAATACATGCTAAAACTTGAGAGCATAGAAAAGGTTGAGAAGTATTACTAGAATTGTAAACAAGATCTTAGTAATTATTAACAGAGAACGTAGGAAACCCTCTAAGAAGGAGAGGTAAGACTAGCTACACATCTAGAACGCTAAGCTATAGAATAGCTTAACACCTTTGTGACGCTGCTAAAGGAAGACCAACTGTAGGACAAGGGCCTAAGGGAACTAACCATAATGGACGTGACAGAGACTAATCACCCCTAGCACCCATATGTCTACTAGGAGTATTGCAGTAAAGACGATTACAAACTCTACTAGAGAAAGAAACACCAGTACTAGTTGTTCCCCTAGTCTTTGCTAAGAATACACTTTTAAGATGCAGGGCAAGTCTATGCCCTTAGGTGAAGCTAGTCTAAAGGGGAACTACCCCTTAAGAAAGAATAGGTATTTAAAACCTACCTACACCTACTAGTAGAAGCAGAAGAAAGGGGGAGACCCTAAGGACCACCATTAGAAGCAGATGAATTCTACCCTTCCTTAGATGAGTTAAAAAACTAGGAGTCCTTAATAGTAGGCTACTAGCAAGCAACAAGAAGAGGCCTAGTACAAACTAGCTATACACCATAACAGGCAACATGCAGCTATACATAGTTGCTAGGATACAAAAGCGACATCTCTAAGCAATAGTAGACTTAGGAGCAACAGGCAACTTTATGACAAAGAAAGTAGCAGATACACAAGGCTTTAGGACGCAACTAAAAGCCAACCCCTACCCACTTATAGTAGTAGATGGAGAACCTATCTTAACTAACAATAGAATAGTAACCCTTAAGACAGTCCTATTAGAGATGGTCATGCTATAAGGACACAAGAAAACGATCTAATTTGATATTGTGCACATAGACAGCCATGTGTGTATCCTTAGTGTGCCTTAGCTTAAGGAACACAACCCCTAGATTAACTGGCGGAACGAAGAAGTTGTGATGAGCTAATGTGTATGTAAACAAACAGGCATGACACAACAGGAGGGACCCTCCTAGGGCTGACGCAAGGTGTGTGCAACCTCTACAGAGCCTAATGACCTAGCCTAGGCATCCTTACTGACAAGTATACTAGTGGAGTATAAGGAATACAAGCAGTTATTCTAGAAGGCCCCCTTAAGCAAGGCACTTCCTAAGCACTAACTATAGGATTATATAATACCTGTAGAGAAAGACAAGAGTCCACTGTTTAGACTGTTATACTAGCTATTAGAAAAAGAGCTAAAGGTACTAAAGGAGTACATTAATGACAACCTGAAAACAGGACACATTAGGCCATCAACATTGTTAGCAGGAAGCCTAGTACTGTTTGTACCTAAGAAGGATGGCTCCCTAAGACTGTGTGTTAACTACTGACCCTTAAATAACATCACAATTAAGGACCAGTACACACTACTGCTACTCTATGAAATGAATGATAGATTTTAAGGAGCAACGATATTCACTAAGCTAGACCTATAAGGCGCATATGCTCTAGTTTGGATTAAGGCTAGGGAAGAGTGGAAAACAGCATTCTGCACCTGCTATGGCTTATTCAAATACTAGGTCATGCCGTTTAGGCTTACTAACACCCCTACTTCGTTTTAATGCTTAATGAACAATACCCTACATAAGTACCTAGATGTGTTTACAGTCATATACCTAGACGACATCCTAGTATACTTAAAAACGGAAGAGGAATATATTAGACATGTGAAACTAGTCCTAGCTAAGCTAAAGGCAAGGCAGCTACTCCTTAAACTAGAGAAATGTAACTTCTATAAACAAGAAGTTAAATTCCTTAGACACCTAGTTAGAACAAAGGGAGTCTAAATGGACCTAAAGAAAGTCAGCGCAGTCTTAGACTAGCTGACCCTAACAACAGTTAAAGAAGTGCAGGCCTTCTTAGGCTTTGCCAACTTCTACTAAAGGTTCATTGCAGGATATTCTAAGGTAGCTCAGCCACTTATAGAGCTCACCTAGAAAGACCTTGCGTTTAACTAGATAAACAAAGCAGAGGCTGCATTCTAAGAACTTAGGACAAAGTTCACAGAAGCACCCATCCTAGCCACGTTTAACCCTAAAAAGAAGATCATCCTTAAGATAGACTCTTCTGACTTTGTGATTAGAGCATGTCTAAATCAACTAGACGAAAACAGCAAACCTAAGCTAATTACATACTACTCTAGGAAACTGTCACCTATAGAACTTAATTACAACATCCACAATAAGGAGCTAATAGCCATTGTCGTTGCCTTTAAGTAGTGGCAAGTATATCTTAAGGGGTCCACCTACCCTGTACAGGTATGGACGGATCATAAGAACCTTATATATTTCACTACAACCAAGGTCCTAAACAGAAGACAAGTCTGCTAGGCAGAGACACTTGCAGCCTACAACTTTATGATAGCGTATTAGAAGGGCTCTGACAATGCAAGAGCAGACGCTCTTAGCAGAAGGACTAACTACATTAGCCTAAAAGAACAAAGACCTAGAGTAATATTAAAGAAAACAGACGTAGGCATGCAATACAACAAGCTTCTAGCAACAATTGCTATAGTAGAAGACTCGGAACTAGAGAAAAGACTTAAGAAGGCTTACACTATAGATGAATGCGCAAAGTGAGTCTTATCTAAAGTTGAAGGCAACTTTGCCATTAACGAACAAGGCCTAATTTGATTTAAAGGGTTAGTGTATATCCTAAGTTAAATAAGACGCCTACTAGTGTAAGAACAACACTTGTTGCCAGCACACAGCCATTAGGGAGTAACACAAACCTTTAAACGAATAGCCTAACACTATTACTTTCTAGGTTTAAGGAAGTAGATAGAAACAGTAGTAAGGGAGTGTGACATTTACAACAAGTTAAAATCCAACAGGCACTTGCCTTATAGACAGCTCATGCTGACACTAGTACTAAAAGGAGCGTGGAAATCAATAGCTTTAGACTTCATTGTTAAGCTACCACTCTTTAAAGATCTGCTAACAGGAATAGAATATGACTCTATCCTCGTTATTACAGAAAGACTTATAAAGTATAGAAAGTTTATACTATACCTAGAAGCTAGCAATGCTAAGGCGCTTATGTATACCTTTATTTAAGTCATATTAGCTAATCATAGGATGCTAGAAGAAATTATCTTAGATAGAGACAAGCTCTTCACTTTAAAATTCTAGAGATCATTAATGGCACTGCTAGGAACAAACCATAAGCTGTCTACAGCTTTCCACCCCTAGATAGACAGTTAAATGGAAAGATTGAATTAAACCCTTAAGCAATATCTGTGAAGTTATGTCAACCATCAGCAGGATAATTAGGTTTAGATTTAACCTATTGCACAATTCGTATATAACAGCGTAATGGCAGAAGCAACGAAAGTCTTGCTGTTCTTTGCTAACTACAGCTACTAACTAGAGGCATATGGACACCTAAGACTAGACAAATCATAAGTAGAACAAGCTTAGATTATAGTAGAACAACTAAAATCGTTCTACAAACAACTTGTAATAGACATCTAATTCTTAAATGAACAGTCTGCTGCATACGTAAATAAGAAGCATAGTATAGAACCTACCTTTAAGGAGGGGGATAAAGTATACCTACTCTGAAAAACACATTAAAACAAAACGACTAACATATTTCACAAGCGAACTGGTCACACAAGCGAACCAGTCACCAAAGCACCAAAACGTGTCAACTTAACATGATTTAACTTATAGCAACACCAACTTAAGCTAAACCCTCTAATTAAGAGGGTAGGATACTACTAGCTATCTAATTAATTAAAGAAGGCCATATTCAAAGTATTCAAGCTGCTGTAATGTTGTATGATATCCCTTATTCAACCTTATAAGAGTGAATGAATAGAGTAGCTTCCTAATGCGACTCTACCCCTAACTCACGAAAATTGACTCTATACGAAGAGTCAGCTCTTGTTTAGTATATTCTCAACCTAGATTTACGTGGATTTCCACCCTGGCCGCAAGCTGTGCAAGAAATGGCAGACCTTCTACTCTCTAAACAAGGTGAGAGCCCTGTTAGGATCAACTAGACTACTAACTTCATAAAGCGTCGTACGGAAATCAAAGCAAAGTTTAGTTGGAAGTACGATTATAAACGAGCAAAATGCGAAGATCCTAAGATAATTCAAGGGTGGTTCTCTCTTGTACGAAACACAGTCACAAAATATAGCATCTTAGAGCAGGATATCTACAACTTTGATGAAGTAGGTTTTGCAATGGGAGTTATTGCTACTGCAAAGGTAGTTATAAGCTCAGAAGCAAAGAGTCGTCTAAAGACTATACAGCCAGGGAATAGAGAGTGGGTGTCAATTATCTAAGGTGTTAATTCGTACAGATGGGCACTCCTACTGTTCATCATTTTCAAGGCGCAGAATCACCTCTCTGCTTAGTACGAGGACTTAGGATTGCTAGACGATTAGGTGATTATGCTAAGTGAGAATGGGTGGACTTTAAATTCAATTGGGTACAAGTGGATTTAACACTTTAATCAACATACAAGCACTTGTACGATTAGAACCTATCGCCTTCTTATTCTCAACGGGCATAAGAGCCACCTCTTAGCTCAATTTCAACACTACTACACAGAACAGAAGATAATTACCCTCTATATGCCACCACACTCCTCGCACATACTTCAGCCTCTTAATGTGAGCTGCTTTGCGCCACTAAAGCTTTCGTACAGACGTTAGATTGAAACCTTCGTATAGAACAGGCTAAACTATATCACGAAGCTTAAGTTCCTCTCTGTATTTAAAGAAGCATTTAAAGCTGCATTTATAGAGCAGAACATTAAGAGCGGATTCTGAGCTACAGGACTAGTTCTATACGAGCCACAGAGTGTCCTCTCTCACTTGAATCTACACTTGAGAACTCTGACTCCTCCTATAGTTAAGAGTGACAATTAGACTTTAAAGACTCCTCAAACTATAAGGGAGCTTGATTTTCAAACAGAGCATATTAAGAACCATGTCGTACAACATCAGAATAGCTCTCCTAGCTCAATTAATGATGCACTAAGCTGGCTTGCAAAGGGAGCTTAGGTTATGATGCATTCTGCTGTGCTACTAAAGGCAGAGGTTAAGGCTCTACAAGCAGCAAATGAACAGAAAAAGAGGAGGGAAAGGAAGCGCAAGAGGCGTATAATGCAAGGGGGTAGTCTCTCTGTACGAGAGGGAGAGGATATCCTTTAGACTGCTGAGGTTAATGCTTAAATCTGTACGGAGGTAGCAAGTGAGAGTAGTCAGCAGGTGGGCTCTAAGGGCCAATAGAAGCAATGTGGCTTATGTGGTATTATAGGCCATAATTCCCATACGTGCCAGAGACACGAGGATTCAATTATAGTGGAATAAGGATCATTATATAAGGTGGTGGTGTAGTAGTAGTAGTAATAGTCAAATTTTGGTGTTTTAGTGACCAGTTTGCTTGTGTGACCAGTTCGCTTGTGAAATACGTTAAGTACAAAGTTGGACTTTAAGAAACTAGGACCATTTAAAATATTAGATAAAGTCAGCTTAGTAAATTACAGGCTGCAGCTACCTAAGAACTCTAGACTCTACCTAGTGTTTCATGTCTCGTTATTAGAACTAGCAAGAGGGAGTACCCTAATTGCAACTGACACTAAACTCCAGCCTAAGAATGAAATTGTTAAGTACAAGGTTAAGGTGATCCTAGACAGAAGGTTAGTAGGACGCTAGGAAGAGTTTTTAATAAAATGGGAAGGCTATGAACACACAGACAATTCCTAGGAACCCACAAGGAACATTAGCCATGACTTGATTTAGGAGTGGAAACACTGACACCCCTAGGAAAAACAGCAGTTGGATCAGCAGTAAGGCTGCCCTAGAAGGGTTTAGGGAGCCCCTTAAAGGCATTAGGATCAATAAAAGGAGATTCTAGGAAGGCAGAGGCCTTAGCCAAAGCGGCTGCCCTAGTTTCTTAGCAGGATGACTCCTCCTGCTCTTCCTTCTCTTTTGTGTCAAGCTCCTCTAGGGTTAACACGCTAAGTTTAATCATTCTCTGCTCCTTGTCATTAAGCAGACGTTGTTGTTCCCTTAGGCGGATGATTTTCATCATAGCTTCCTCCTCCTCGTTGTGCAGCTTCTTGCGTTAGCAATCTAGGGAAGCCTAGCTGCTAAGGGAAGGTAGCTTTTTAGTGAAGTCACAACTTGTTTTACAATAGCGTACACATTTAGAACAACGGGTGGATTTTGGACTAGAAGCAACGCATCGTTTCTTAGTCTAAACGCAGAATCCACAGGGAGACATCTCTTCACTAGATTTGTTGATGTAAAGGGCAAGGGCGATTTCTTCTACTCTTTTCTTTAAGCTATGGGCAGTTATAATGGGAAGGACATAGCAGCGCAACCTGCCTAGTAAAATAAGTAGGCATCACCCTGCTTAAGTAGTTAGCAGTTTCCTTAGTTAGCAGGCCTACAGGACTAGGCCTTAGGGAGAGGGACCTAGTGTTACAGCTACAAAGCAATATGATTAGTTGAGGGATTTAAGGTGCTAGAACAGGAAGTCTAGTATTAGACTCTAAGCAACGCCAACCCATTTCAGGATCAGGGGCTAAGTAAGCTAAGGGATTCTAGGAAACTGAGTGGCTCCTAGAACCCTAGGGCGCAGGAGCAAGGGGGGGTGTAGGAGTGCTGGGGTTCTTAGAACACTAGGTCCTAAGAACTAGTTACATCCTACAACCTCATGTAATGGACCATGCAGGACCACAGTGGTCTAGTATAGTAGGACTATAATAGACCACAATAGTCCTTTATGGCATTAGGCACAACGCCACTATATAAGTAGATAGTCAGTTCTTAGATAGGAGCTTCGTGCTCAACTTAATACAGTATTTGTTATATACTAGTAACGTGTTTTACAAAAGCCTTTGTGTCTAATCCCCTGCCTCCTCTGTTGAGTAAACTACACAACAAAACCTCTATGAGTCTTATAGTTTAAGACCCAGCATTACAAGTATTTACACTTATGGTTTAGTAGGCTAAGGTTATATAGGGTAGCTATAACAAATTAAGATAGGAAGCTAGGTAGCTTAGTAGGTTAAACTATAATAGGCTTGTTAGTAAGAGTAACCTAAGTGCTATAAGATATAATAGAGTAGACTAGTAAAGTAGTAGAGGGCTGTTGTTAAGGGCAACTATAGCTATAGCATTGTTATAGGAATTAAGGTAGAGCATCTATAAGAACTTATAGGGTAGTAACATAGAGTTATGTAGTAGAATAGGCAAATTATACTATAGGTAGTAAAGTCCTACTATTTAGCTGTTCTCTATAGCATAAGGTCTAAGAACTAGAGTATATAAAGTAAGTTGCATACTAGTAACTAAGGCAATTAGTCTAAAAGAGCATTAACTACTAGTATGTATAGTAGTACAAACACCTTATTAGAGGTAATAAGCTCATATTACTACAAAATGGACTATAGGACGTAATTGAGGCTAGATTTAAGGGGTTAAACTATATTATAATAGTTATAGTACTGTTTATAGCAACCTATAGACAGCTGGGTTAAGCTGTAAAACTAAGGGGCCTAGAAGAAAACTCTACACCATAGGCCTAAAGAAGTAGGAAGTAGGGCAAAACCAACATTAGCTAATCATGAATTTCGACATTTTACAGCCAATCAATCTACAGGGGTTCGCTATGTTGTAATGTATTATAGACGAGTATTGCTGAGCGGCACCGTAGGCGCCGCTTTTGACCCTGCCTGCCTTAAAGCTACTTGAGCCGGGGTTCGCTATTTTGTACTATGTTATAGATATCAGCTGTACTTGCTCTTGGATTAGCTGGAATCAAGGATAGCGATTCCTGTAGGGTACGACCTTATCTACTCTACTCGTAGTCGTGCCATGTTTAATCTACAAGCAGGCATGAATATCAACACAGGTGTGGAATTTAACAGGACAATTGTATTGGCCTAGTGACTGTATTTGTTGTAGCTTCGCTAATTACGCTGGATCAGCATACGACCGGCATTAGGATATTCAAATGCAATTGATTTCGGAGTACACGGGCCGCCAAACTTTTCCAAAATATCCAGAGTAATCAATTAAAGCTGGTTAAAGTATAGAAAAAAATGCATAAAGCTCTCTTGTATTCCAAGCAGTCCTGGCTGTTTCGTCGAATCCTAAAAATCCTCAAGACCCAAGTCACTCCCACAGCATGCATTTCAAACCCTCATTTATCAGCCTGGTACACGCAAATACCGCTGCAAAACGCTCCAGAAGGCTAACAATGGGACTAGAATTGAAATTAAAAATCTTGAGCAATACTTATTGTTTGTAGAGTGCGCTATACCCGTTCAACATGAACTCCAACCGTCTGTTCCTTCTCATCCAGTTCAGGCACTACTGTAGTCTGTTGAAACTGGCGCAGTGGCACCCCATCGAGGAACAGTCTATCAAGTTCCTCAAGCGTCTTGCCCTTACACTCGGGAACGCAATAATAGGTGAAAATAATCGCCAAAATCGACGTGCTCCCGAAAATATACCCAACCTTTGATCCAAGGTTTGCGTAAGGTGCGTTTAGCAAGTATGGAATGATACGGCTCATTACCAGTCTATATTCTCGTGTTAGCAAATGCGAAGGATGCAGGTTGGATAATATGAGAATGCACTTACGTTAGGACGATATTGACCGTTGACGCTGTTCGATAGGTCATGTCTCGAAGTCGCGCTGTCGGAATTTCGGCAGACAGAGTGTGCGACAGCGGTGCCCATCCAGAGCAGAAGCCGAAGTTAAATACACAAAAGAAAGCGACAACGCCAATCTTCATCTGACGCGTTACTACAGCAGGCGTATCTAGCCCAGCCATACCATATAGGGAGACGGCTTGCACAGCTCCACTGAACATTAGGAGAGGTCTATTGAGAATTTGTTAGTCAGTCGTGGCATCTAGGTACTGATTGTGACTGAGCCTACCTTCTTCCAAGCTTGTCTGTTAATGCCATGGAGAAGAGAACGCCAAGGAGGCAGACGACTTGATTGACAATCGTCATCGTAAATGCGTTGACAGTGCCAAGCGACTTGATGTAGACGGTACCATATCTCGCTGCAAAGACCTGGCCAGTTATTTGAAGGAACACGTTAATGCCGATGCTGATCAAGGTGCGCTTCAGATTGGGCCCTTGGAAAATTTCTTTATATTTCCCCTTCTCATGTTCTTCGGAAAGAAGCAGTTGTAGAGCATCAAATTCGGCCGCAGTTTCTTCTTCTGTAAAGCTCCCCTCTCGGAGTTTCTTGAGGGCGGCAAAAGATTCTTCGGCACGACCGTGCATGAGGAGCCAGCGTGGAGACTATGAAAAGAGTCAGCACAATCTAGCAGTACATGAGCAAGTTATTGGGTATGTTACCTCTGGGATAAACCAAACAAGACCTGCAACGATAGCAGGAATAACGGCAAATAGACCCAGAGGGATCTGCCACTGTTGATCACCTGCCAAGTTGCTAGTCGCCTGGCAGACAATACTCATGATCAATCCACCGATCTATAGAGAAAGACGTTAAGGACATTTCATTCCGAAGTAGAAGACTACTCACATAGATAGCAAGCTGATAAGTTGCCACAACGAGTCCTCTAACCGAGGCTGGGACAATCTCCGCCTGAAAAACTGGCACTACAGCCAGTTCCATCCCCAGATAGGCGTCTAAGTTATATCAGTTGTGATATCACAAAGGTGGTTAAATGAGAGAGCTTACAGTTTAGAGTTCTAGCAGTCAGGATCTGGGCCTTTGTTTTTGACGTCACTGTGATTGGAACTGTAGCCATTGCATAAATGCTCATGGAGAACATGGTCATTCGACGTCCCCATCGAGCGCTAATCGTACTTCCGATAAAGAGTCCTTATTTCGACATTAGTCTAGTTGATGGATCAATGCGAGGTGTTGAGAACTGACCGATAACAAAGCCAACATAAGGCAAGCTGTTCAAGAGCGATAAGAACTCTGGCTCAACCTGCCAGGCTTTGGCTGTTTTATTGTAGGAGCCGAATTTGTGAGCAAATGCGTCCATGGCCCTGTGGAAGATGTTAGCTGAGTAACATAGCAACGTTGCCGTATGACATGATCCACGAGTTGAAAAATCAGTAAAGCAAGGAGATGCTCTCGAATCAGCTTGGAAAGGGAAACTTCCTGGGTAGTAGAAAAGGCGGTTTGATCAAAGCCGAAGTTGAACTGACTGAAGGCGATTAAGCTGACTGAGAGCAAAAGCCTCAAGTTGAAAGCCTGCCGAATGAGGGCGGCATGCTCCACAATCTGCGGCATGGCTATGTTGAAAGCGAGCGATTAGAGATATCAAGTCTGGTATTTTGGTTATTATCAAATATACCCACATGTGGGAGGAGTGGGTGAGTAGATATCTTTATATCCATCCATAGCTGGTGGCAGCAAAGGGGTCAGTATGGGGTAAGGGGTACGTACAGTAATCTAACTAGCAGCGTGGAACTACCGCCTTTACTACCCCATACCCCGCTCCCCGGGTCTTGATCTCCAGGTCTCTGGGGTAGTAGTGGAGTATATGCAGGTAGATGCTCACATAGCTTTGGAGAAAAAAGTGTTTTCTTGAATGAAAGTAGACGTCCCCGCACCCTCGCCTAAACTACGAATGAGATATACGGGAAGCCACCAAGTTAGTGGAGTTATAAGTTCGCTAGTGGCAAGATTCCATAGTTACTGTACGCTAAAACCACGCTAGTCGACTAGATTGACTATAACCTCGGGCTAGAGGCTTCCTCCGCCGATAAACCCGATTCCAAGTTTTTGGTCTCTCTCTCTCTCTCTAACCTACCTCCTATTGTCCATTATCATTTGATTTACTCCGACGAAGGCGCCCGGTTGCCCCCAACAGCATGGTTTCACGGATAGAACTTCAGACACCCTACCCCCTCACAGTCTACGCGTCACCGCTCAGTTTCTCCCCGCACTTTGATCCGGGCCTAGCCACTATCCCCCGCAATCAGAGCATCTCTCTCTCCCACTTGGAGACGTTATCCAGCCAGGACAGCAGCAACTGTACTAACCCATCCGGGTCATGCGCCGTACCAAACCTTTGTTTCCGGGAAATGCGCGCAGTCATCCAACTGCAGGACCGCCGCCGGCTGTATATCACCCATCCTTGATGGTCTCAGCTGATTCGCCTCGCTCAGAGACCATGTCAAACCCTTCTCATGCTTTGGCCTACAGTGACGCTCTATCCTCCTCTGCTCTAAGAGACCGCTCCCCGGAAGATGAGTCTCTAGAACCGCCACGAAAGCAGCGTAAAGTGACCGGGGAGCGTCCGCGGAAGCGGGCAGTTACAGCTTGCAATGTTTGTCGAGCTCGAAAAACAAAGTGCGATAATGCCAGACCTTCATGCGGCTTTTGCGCCACAACTGGAGCTCAGTGTTACTATCCAGACAACGCTCTTCCACTGGACCACACAGCGTCAGCACAGACTACCTTTCCATTTAAGATATATTACTAACGCTGATCAAGACCATGTGACCCATCAAATAAAGTCATTCTCGATCGAATAGATCGTGTCCTCTCTTTGTTAGAAGCACCAGGGGGTCCCAGCCCCTCCCACGGATATCTACCCAACCATCAGTCGAGTAGAAATGAACCTCATTTTTCCAGCACACATTCGCAAAATTTTGAGAACTTCGATAGGGACGCTTTTGACCGGCTGGACATTCCTGTGAAGACAGCTTCAGTCCTTTCATGTGAATCCATCTTAAATTGGCCTGCGCTCGACGGGGTTGCACCTAGAGAAGAAATTAAATCATTCCTTCTACAATCTGATGATGGGGCAGACTTTTTCTGCGACCGTGGCTCATCAAGGACCACTCTCGTCAGCAGCGGACCTGGAGACTCGCGTCCTGGTAGGGGCAACTTGCCCCAGGGGATACAAGAAGAGAAAATCTTGCCACTATGCAAGAGGTTCCTAGCTCTTATTAACCTAAAGAATCCGGTTCTGGATGTAGCAGAATTCAATCGCTTCAGTAGAGACGTGGTCGAGAACGGACCCGGATGGGATGGTCCATCATGTCTTGTGGTACGTCGTTTTGGACTTTACGGTGTTGAGATCGGCTAATTGGCATAGATGCTTGCATGTGCTTTGGCCTGTCTGGCGACGCCATATGAATCACCGCAACCCGCGAATGGGAATGATGAGAGCGGTCAATCAGACGCTGGCGTCGATTATGGTATGGCAGAGGCATTTTATTTCGCAGCAGAGAAACGGATGGGTATCCTACACAGCTCCCTCATTAGTATCCAATGTCATTGCCTCGCATCTCTCTATGAGAGGCATGCATTCAGACCAATACGTGCTTGGCATCTGGCGCATTCGGCTTGTGTTTTATTCCAGGCCTATCTCTACAGAAGAGCAAACTTTTTACCAGCTGGTGATAGGAATATTTCGAAGTCCCACCACATAGAGCAACGATTATACTGGTTTTGTATAAAAAGTGAGAGGTAGTTCCACCTTCTTCTTATCACCACAAATACTTAGTGTTATCATTCTCGGTTTCTCGCAGTTAACATTCTGCAGTGAGTTACGAACAGAGATACAATTCCCAGCTTCTAGAGTACTAGACTTCAGCTATGCTTACCCTTTCCCTTCTCTCTCAATGCCACCAACTACGAAATCACCAGGACAAGATATCCTTGATGATTCGAACGATTACCTAGACCCTGACGAAGAGCGGAGTTGGCTTTATTATCTTGCCGAAATATCTTTGCGAAGAACGATGAACCGGATTCTGGAAATTTTATATAGTCGAGGTGAACAACACTGGATAAACAACATTCGACAAATCATGGGCGAGTCCGCAACCTATGCAGAAGAGCTTAATGCATGGCCAGTTACTCACTATTCGGCCCCAAGTTACTCTCACAGCTAACCGATCTATCAGGCGTGCTCATCTCCCATTCCAAATTCAATTTGACGATGCCGACCTTCCTACTCATGAACCCGCTTTCTTCCTCAAGGGGCGCTTTCTCGCTTCTCAAGAATGGCTTTACAGGCCGTTTCTATACTATGTTTTATGCAAGCCACTTGACGATCAGGCAACTCAAATTCTACCACTCGCTCAGAAATGTATACAATCCTGCGCAGATCAGATCCCACTTATTTTTCACCACCACCGTCATGGGGCGACCTGGATCCTCGCGAGAAGATCTCTGGCCTGTGCTCTCTTGATCCTGGCAACCGTTAGAGTGGGCGTGATGATCGTGCCAGATAATTGGCAAAGTTTGGTCAAGTTATCATTGGACACTCTACGAAAGTGGGAAAGCTATGCTACCGACTTGAAATGGGCAAGAGAGGTGTTGGAAGACATCTTCCTAAGCACCTGCGAATGGTTTGATTCGCAGAATGATGTATCTACATAGTCTAATTCTCACCTACAGACAGAGCGTCTACAGTTGCCAGTGAGAACTTCGAGGGTATCAGGTGCTCTGTCGCCTGTATAGCTATCCTAAGGTATAATTTTACCCTCGCAGTCGCCAAATCCTACGAACGCACCCTTTGTACCACACCTTCCAGACATTGTTACAACATCTCCATCCTGCAAGAATGAGCGTTCCACTTCACCATCTAGCTTCACGGGCTCTTTTCCATTCGTGGTCTGCTCGATCAACGCACCACGACTCTCCTTCGTCAGCCCCGAAATCGTTCCGCTCCCCAGTAAATCTCCAGCTCTCATCGGACAACCACCCACTGTATGATGGGCCAGCATCTGCTGGAAAGAGTACAACAGATGCTTCCCATTTGTCTCCACAAGTCGGGTCTTCTGTCCCTCCTTTGTGGCAAGATCTACGGCAAGGTCGATGTCATAGACATTTGCCGCTCGCTCTTCCCGCAGATATGGCAAGAGTGTCGTTCGGTTCCCCGGTGATAGGCCCTCGGCTCTGAAAGGCTCTAACGCAGACGGCAGCACGATCCATGGGCTGATGGTTGTAGCGAAGCTCTTAGACAAGAACGGGCCCAAGGGCACATATTCCCAAGCCTGGATATCGCGCGCCGGCCAGTCGTTCATAAGAACGTAACCAAATATATATTCCGCGGTTTTCTCGATGGGGATCGGGACGCCCATGTCGCTGTCGTGGCACAGGAACGCTGCAAGCTCCAGCTCGATGTCAAATTTTTTGCTGGGGCTGAAGACTGGATCTTTGCTCCCTACCGGCAAGATCTGCCCATTTGGACGACGGACGGGCGTTCCTGACACGACGATTGAGGACGGACGACCGTGGTAGCCGACCGGAAGATGTTCGTAGTTAGGCTGGAGGGCGTTTGCTGCACCGCGGAACATCACGCCAACTATCATTGTGTAAGCATTGATTTTGCCGCGAAGCACTGCTCATAAGTACTCACTATTGTATGCATGGTTGCGCCCGGCGTAGAAATCTGTGTAGCCGCCTACAGCCATTGGGAGATGGGTTTTGATTTCAGCGGCCGGGAGGATAACTTTTGTGCGCAGAGCAGCGTCCTGCTCCAGGACCTTAGGGAACGGGCCATCTTTTCTGAATACGTCTTGAAGATATGATCTAACGGCGTTATGGATTTTCTGACCCAGTTTGGCAAATGCATTGAGCTGTGGCTGTGAAAGTGATCCTGACAGCGGCTTCATATCCGTCGCCTCGATCGGGAGCTCGCCAAAACCGCCATTTTGCGAGAAAAGCTCCAGGTCAATGACATGCTCTCCCAGAATAGTTGCAGGTCTTGGATTCGAGTTGTTAGATGTACTAATAATACCAAAGGGAATATTCGCCAGAGAGAACGGGCTCTCTGGGTCGATTTCAAGCCAAGATTCCATGGTGTTTAGAGGGGCGAGTTTTTATTATGTGTCTGGTAGTCTGGAGCAATTCAATGCGCTGTGGAGATATGCATTTTATTTTTATTATATTCTACGTGAACTACAAAATAATTGTGGTACACGTCTTTGCGATGGAGAAAATACCCATAGAGATCATTCCCTGCTGGGCCTCACGCTGCCCTGTAAATCCCGGGGACGTCGGGGGCGACTCTGGGGATGAGTCGTGCCCCACATTTTCGAACCCCACATTCGCGGACGTCGGGGACGAGTTGTTCCCCACACTTCCCCAAATCCACTTTCGCGGACGTCGGAGTATCAAAACGTCACAGCGCAGTGGTAACAATATTGGATATTGATTGATACCAGAACCGCTTGCAACTGTCAATGATGATTGATCCAAATTTCCCTCCCCTCGTTCTCCACCCCCTCCCCCGCCACATCCGCCCCTCGGCCGAAGACCGAGGATCCGGGGTAAAGATGCCGATGAACTAGCAAGGTATGATAACAAAGATACTGACTCCAAATCTCGAATCCTTCTTAAGTTTTTCCCATATGCCGCAATCATTTTATCTTGGTTATGCTTATACTTTGGACAAACTTGTGAAATATTTGTCGTCTTTGAACAATTATTTACAAAGATCTTGAAAAATGGGGAAACGACCAAACTTTCTCGTCATTGTCGCTGACGACCTGGGCTTCTCAGATGTTGGTAGCTTTGGCGGCGAGATCAAGACACCCCATATCGACAGCCTCGCAAACAATGGGGTGCGCTTTACGGACTTCCACGCTGCTGCTGCGTGCTCCCCAACGCGCTCAATGTTGCTGAGCGGTACTGATCATCGTAAGCGGACATTGAGAATCCCAGAAGCGAGATGGAGGTAGCTGATATGTTTCTTGATAGATATTGCGGGAATAGGGACCATGGTCGAGAAAATACAAGAGTTCCAGAGGGGAAAGCCAGGTTACGAGGGATATCTTAACGACAGAGTCGTAGCCGTACCTGAGCTTCTCCAAGATGACGGTTATCATACTTTGATGTCTGGAAAATGGCACTTAGGACTTACCCCAGACCGGTTCCCTTGTACTCGTGGGTTCGATAGATCATACTCCTTGCTACCAGTAACTCTTCCCTTTGAATATTGTTAAAAATATATGCTGACTGCTGCAGGGGGCTGCGAATCATTATGGCTGGGAGCCTCAACTTATGGAAGAGAACGAACCCCTTCCTCGACTACTTGCCGGAACAAGAGTGTTTTACGTTGAAGACGACAAAAGGATCGATCCGAAAGACTTGGGAGAGGATTTCTATTCTACGGACGCATTTGCCGATCGATTGTTGGATTACTTCAAGGACCGTTCGAACGATAAGGAACTCCAAGAGAAGCCTTTCTTTGCATACCTGGCGTTTTCTGCCCCACACTGGCCTCTCCAGGCCCCTGAAGAAGACATTGCGTGCTACAAAGGCGTTTATGATGAAGGTCCAGAAGTTCTTCGCGAACAACGCTTGAAGAACCTGGAGAAACTCGGCCTGGTTCCAGAAGGCACCATTGCTCACGATGTCATTGCCATCGGTGGACGAATGCTGTCGCAGAAGTGGGATACCTTGACCGCAGAGGAGAAGAAATTCTCATCAAGGACTATGGAAATCTATGCTGCTATGGTTCAGCGGATGGACATGCAAATCGGGCGAATTCTAGACTATTTGCGGGAGACTGACGAGCTTGACAATACATTCGTCCTGTTCATGTCTGACAACGGCGCCGAAGGAACGCTTCTGGAGGCTATACCGATTATCGAAGAAAACATCTTCGACCACATCGCCCGGTACTATAAAAACGAGCTATCTAATCTAGGGCGGAAAGATTCTTATTGCTGGTATGGCCCTCACTGGGCGTCTGCGGCAACTGCCCCGTCAAGACTCTACAAGTGCTTCAGCAGCGAGGGTGGAATCCGCGTCCCATTTATTCTCAACTACTCTCCCATGACATCGAGCAAAGGCGGCAGCATCGACCACGGCTTCGCGAACGTGATGGATTTAGCTCCGACGATTCTCGAGCTCGCGGGAATCACACATCCGGCACCTACATATAAATCACGCGAGATTGTGCCAATGCGAGGCGCATCATGGGTCCCATACCTCAAGGGCTCGCGGTCAAGTATTCATGACGAGGATCACGTCAGTGGTTGGGAGCTCTTTGGCCGCCAGGCCATTCGCAAGGGCGTCTGGAAGGCACTCTATATTCCGAAACCATACGGTCCGGAGAGATGGCAACTTTATAATCTGGCGGATGATCCGGGGGAGACGAATGATTTGAGTGCGAAGCATGGATGTAAATTGGATGAGCTTATTAAGGAGTGGGATAAATATGTGGAAGAGGTTGGATTGGTGGGTGCCGCAATGCAGTATGGTACTCTTGCGGTAGATGAGAAGTAGATAGTCGATCTTGTAAATTAGCATATGCATTTCTTACACTCAATGGACTCAGCCACGAAAACTTCTTATCAAACCTATATGAATCTGCCTAATAATGCCCTATCTACGTCACCACAGGGAAACGTTTAGCATCATGCGACCCAGGCTGCGCTTCAATACACTCCAAGAAACCATTCCATCTCACAGCAGTATCTTCCGGTTCATAGTATGAGACTATATTGGCAGGTGAATATTTGACGGCGTTGTAATGGAGGGGGCGTATTGGCGGCGAAGGAAGGAGGTGAGGCAAACGGAGGTAGAGAAGCTGGCTCGCTGGGTTCATAACTGAGAACTGGGTAATTTCTTTAGTATCTGCTAATAAGGTATTGTAGAAGGCACGACTTTAGAGACATAAGAAAGCTAGATATAAATAATCAGGGATGTTATAATTCAATCTATTTCTTCTTATCTATTTCGAATCTGTAACACGATTTGGGTTCTTGAACATCGGTTTCAACGCCTCCCAACTATGCTTATTATAATCCTCCTGCACCTTTTCACAAGTCTGCAAGGCCCACTCCGTAACCCCCAACATCATACAGCTCTCAAACATAAACGCCATACTACCCATCCCTACCTTCACTGGTTTCAGCTCTGCTGTGCTTGCTGCCCGATGTGCACCAGCATCCGGTCCGTGGGCGCTCATAATATTATGCAGACTTGCGCCATTAGGCTTGAATCCCCCTCCAGTCTTTGCATCGTAGTCTCCGCTGACTAAGCCCATGAATTCCGACATGGTGTTTCGATGGTACCACGGCGGGCGGAATGTGTCTTCCTGGACGAGCCAGCGTGGTGGGAAGAGGACAAAATCGGCAATGGCGGTGCCAGCTCTAGACGACGGCGCTGTGAGGACAGTAAAGATGCTGGGATCAGGATGATCGAAGGAGACAGAGCCGATGGTGTTGAAGCGCCCCAGGTCGTATTTGTACGGATAATAGTTCCCATGCCAGGCTACAACGTCAAATGGCGTATGTGATTGCTTGGCGGAGAAAAGCGAGTTGTTGAATTTGGCAATTAGCTGCCAGTCCGACGTGTCTTCGTCGAATGAAGAAAGTGGGGCTTGGAAGTCGCGTGCATTGGCGAGGCCATTGCTCCCAATGGGACCCAGCTCAGGAAGCTGGAAATGGCCCTCGTAGAGCTCGCAGATGTAGCCTCGAGCAGGTCCTGCTGTTAGGGAGATGCGATATCTGATGCCCCTGGGGATAACGCAAATTTCATTAGCGCGCAGGAGAATCCTGCCCAATTCGGTCTGAATGTCCAGGACGCCATGTTGGGGTACTATTAGGAAGTCGCCATCAGCAGAATAAAATGCTTGGTGCTCATCCATATCCTTGCCAACCGCATATATGTAGATGGCCAGGCCGCTCTTTGTTGCTGGGTCACCAGCTTTGGCGACGCGGCGCAGGGACTGGATCCAGTCGACGTCGAGGTTGAAATCGAATGGTTCCCATCGTAGCTGATTAGGGATTTGCTGAATCTTCTCGGGAGTGTTCATAGAGCTAGGACAGGGTTCGAAGTTCTGGTGCGCGGACGCAGGCAGGATGCGGTATAGCCATGATTGTAGATTTTCAGATCGAGGTGCGGTGAAGGCGGTGCCGGATAGCTTTTCGGCGTAGAGACCGTAGGGGGGTTGTTGGGGAGAGTTGGCTCCTGTGGGCAAGGCGCCTGGGACGGCTTCTGTTCTGCGCGGTGTCAGAAACTAGAAAAGGTAGCTGTAAAGACTGGCTGCAGAATTCTTACTCATGATATGACTGGAAGCCGTTGAGGTAGGTGTATGGGTCCTCGACGAGGAACTGAGACGTCGGCATTGTGTACAGTTTTATTTTTATGAAAAGGGGGGACGGGGGATAAGGAAAACGCTGTAACAATTTATCATACGTTCGTTATGTGCTGGTTTTAAAGAGCTTATATGTTCTTACTAAAATCATCCCAATTAACTAAAGCCAGCAATATAATAATAAATGTGCGAGGTAACCTAAAGGTTCAATCGCATACACTCTAGTCTTTCCTCTCTGAACTCGTCTCCCCGACGTACGGAATCGTGGTTGGCTCGGATGGATTCCGTACCTGAACAACCTTGGTCGTTTCGGGGACGTCGGTCGGAGGTATTCTGATCCACTCCTCATTTGTGGTGGCGACGATATCGGGGATATCGGCGGAGCTAGTACTAGTCGAGCTTTAGTGCGAGCCATCGATTGTTGCGCTAACGAGCGGGAATAGTACGGAGGTCGAGTTCAAAAGTCATGTCCTACGCTAGTAGTGCCAAGCCTTGCATAAAATGGTGATCTTACGAACCCCTCATTTTGTGACTCGTGAACGCAAACGTTAAATCATGGCGCCAAATACGAGTCTCTCAACTCGGGCTCTTATTGTGACCTTAAAATCCCCTATCGGAGGGAAGACAACAGCTGAAGTAGCTGAGAAGACCGGAGTATCTGCTCGACAGATAAACCGGATTTACGCTCAGGCAATTGAGCGTGGTTTCGACCCAAACCACATGCCATTCTCTCTCCAAGATGAATGGCTAGAAGACGCCCCTCGCTCTAGACGCCCTCGAAAACAGACAGAGGAAACAGTAAATAAGGCTGTTTCGAAAGTATGCAGAGATAGATATGGCCGTGAGAAAACTTGTGCTGATATTGCGGGGGAGCTTAGTATCAACGGTTTTGATATTTCTTCGACGACTATATGGCGAATCTTGAAAACAGCAGGATATCAGAAAACGAAACTGACGAGGAAGCCTGGATTGACGAAGAGAATGAGAGAACAACGGCTAAAGTGGTGCCTTAACCATGAAGATTGGACACTTAAGGATTGGAAAAATGTTATATGGTCAGATGAAACTTCTATTGTTTTAAACCATCGACGGGGAGGATATCGGATTTGGCGGAAAGTTGAAGAGGCATTTTTACGATCTTGCATTCGAGAACGGTGGAAGGGATACTCTAAGTTCATGTTTTGGGCATGTTTCTCATATGATAAGAAGGGGCCATGTCACTGTTGGATACTAGAAACTAAACGAGAAAGAGACGAAGCAGAATTGAAAATTTAAGAAATGAATAAGGAATTAGAGCCAATTATGCGTGAGCAATGGGAAATCACGAATGGGATTTAACGGATGGGACTACAGAATTTACCAGGACCAAAACCACAGTGGAGATGGAATCAAAAAAACGGAAAATTAACTCGAGGGAAAGGAGGCGGAATAGACTGGTATCGCTACCAACAGAAGATTCTCCTTCCAAAGTTATTCCCATTTGCAGAGGAGTGTAGAAAAGACCGGCCACAGACTGTCGTGCAAGAAGACAACGCACCGTCACATAGTCACTACATCTAGGAGCGGCTATTCTCAATTCACGACATTAATCGACTATTCTGGTGTGCTAACTCTCCTGACTTAAACATGATTGAACCATGTTGGCTGTGGATGAAGAGAAGAACGACACGAAAAGGGGCACCAAAAAGCCAGCTGCAAGGGATACAGTTGTAGGAGAGCTGTTGGGAGGACGTCCCACAGCTACAAATCCAGGCGTGGATTGAGAGAATACCCCGACATATCAAGATAGTTATTGAACTTAAAGGCGGGAACGAGTATAAGGAGGGCTGAGAGTGAATAATTGTATTTATGCAACGTAGCGTTTTTAGCGTAGGACATGACTTTTGAACTCGACCTCCATATAGGGTGGTAATTAGGGATACCTAGAAAATGCAGAGAACCACTAACGCATAAGATAACTAACTTAGGGAACCTCTCTAAACAGGGCCCATTCCTTACTAAATCCTACTTTTCTCCTAGAATCTCTAAAAAGTAATTTATAAATATAGCTTAGTATAGAGTTAGTAAGAGCTAGTAGTATATAAAGTAGGGTCCTACTCCTTACTCTTAGGGTTAGCCTAAGGTAGTTAGTTTAAGATAGATATAATAGATATACTAGTAACACCTAGGGCTAGACTACTATAAGTATATAGCCTAAGCCTAATTTAACATAAAGGACTTAATGGATTTTATTATAATTACTAAAGTCCTAATGTTATAGAAATTAAAATAGTAATATACACTAGCCCCTATAGTTCCTATATAGTATAGTATTATAAGGATGCCTCCTTACTTAGGGTACACTTAGACTAGCATAGCAATATAAGAGTTCTAGGGTTAGGGTGGTTTTTATAGGTAATAGACAGGAGTAGTTTAGGAGGTATACTAAGGCTTAGCTAAGTTAGTTCTTATTTAAGTGCATAAGGGGTAAGAAGCTATAAGCTCCCCCTTTATCTTTTTTATATCCTTTATAATAGACCTATAGGATTACACTAACTTATATCTAACTTATACTTCTATATACTACTTCTTATAATATAGTGCCCTATGTCCTTATATAGTTAGTATTAGAGAAACATAAGGGGTAGACCTTAGTTTAAGAGAGTTAGTAAAGTAGTAGGGGTAAGGAAAACAGACACTATATTAGTTAGCAGCTAGAAACATAAGAGCATTACTATCTAGCTAGAAGTTATACTTAAGTAAAGCTATAAGACATAGTTAGCCTAGGATAAGAAGACTTACTTAGGTATTATAAAGGGCTTTAAAACCTAGGGTAAGGTGTATAATAACAGTAATAGTAATACTGTCTATATAGCCTAAGAGGACAAATGTGTATGTTTGTCTAATAAGAGAATAAAGAGTCTTAACTTAGCTATTAAATTAAGCTTAAGGAGTAAACTATAAATAGGATATAGGTAAAGGTTTTACCTAGGCTAGAACCTAAACCCTAAGAGTTATAAGCTATAAGTAAAGCTATAAGGGAGGAAAGCTATTATTAAGGCCTTATATAAGGCTAGTAAACCTAACTTATATCTAGCTACTTATAGTTAAATATAATCCATTTACTACTAAGAATTATAAAATAGGAAAAGAGTAGTAGAGCTACTTTTAAAGTTTAGAAGATATAATTTATACACTTTAGTAGAAACTATGCTAATGTATAGCCCTAGAAGCTGCTATATATAAATGATAGGCTAATTTACCCTATAGGAATAATAAAAATCCTAGGAGTTTACCTAGACTAAGAACTAAGGATAAAGGAACACTATATAACCTATGCTTAAAAAGCAGAAGCATAAGTAACTACTTTAGGAAGTATCTTAGAACTAAAGCTAGTAGTAATGTAGTAACTCTACTTAGCTACTATAGTATTAAAAATTAATTATATAGCTCCTATCTAGTTTAAGACTAGAGAAAAGAATAGTATTATTAACAAAGACTATATAGTAATCTAAAAACTAGGTAGTAAAGTAATTACTAGTGTATACTAAACTATAGCTAGACCCTTCCTTAAAATCAAAGCTAGATTATAATATACATTAAGTAGGGTCTAAGCTAAAGTCTACTAATTTATAGTAGGGCTATACACCCTCCTAGATTACTATCCCTACTAGTAGATAATCTAATATATAGGTTAGTAAGTATTATTAATTAACTTAAGTAACATATTTTACAAGCAAGTGGCCTACACAAGCAAGTGGCCTACAAAAACACTAAAATTAACTATTACTACCTACTACTACACCACCACCCTATATAATAACCCTTATTTAATTGCAATTGATTCCTAGTGCCTCTTCCACGTACAAGCATTATGCCCTATATCACTATATGTGCCACATTACTGCTGTTGGCCTATAGAACCCACCTGCTAAGTAGTCTTACTTGCTACCTCTATATAGAGTTGAGCATTAACCTTAGCACTCTAAAGAATATCCTCTCCCTCTTGTATAGAGAGACTGCCCCCTTACATTATATGCCTCTTGCGCTTCCTTTCCCTCCTCTTTTTCTGTTCATTTGCAGCTTGTAGAGCCTTAACTTCTGCCTTAAGTAGAACAGTAGAATGCATTATCATTTCTGCCCCTTTAACAAGGTAGCTAACAGCATTGTTAATTAAGGTAGGAGAGCTGTTCTAATGTTATATAATGTAGTCCTTAATGTGCTCTGTTTGAAAGTTAAGCTCCTATATAGTTTAAGAAGTCTTTAAAGTCTAATTACTACTCTTAACTATAGGAGGAGTTAGAGTCCTTAAGTGTAGATTTAAGTAAGAGAGGACATTCTATAGCTTGTATAGAACTAGTCCTGTAGCTTAGAATCTGCTCTTAATATTCTACTCTATAAATGTAGCTTTAAATGCTTCTTTAAATGCAGAGAGGAACTTAAGCTTTATAATATGATTTAGCTAGTTCTATATAAAGGTTTTAATCTGCTTTCTGTACAAAAGCTTTAGTGATGTAAAGCAGCTTACATTAAGAGGCTAAAGAATATACAACAAGTGTAGTAGCATATAGAGGGTGATTATCTTCTATTCTATACAGTAGTGTTAGAATTAAGCAGAGAGGTGGCTCTTATGTCCATTAAGAATAAGAAGGTAATAGGTTCTAATTGTACAAGCATTTGTATGTTGATTAAAGTGCTGAATCCACTTATACCTAATTGAATTTAACGTCTACCTATTCTTACTTAGTATAATCACCTAATTATCTAGCATTTCTAAGTCCTTATACTAAGCTAAGAGGTGGTTCTATGCCTTAAAAATAATGAACAGTAGGAGTGCCTATCTGTACAAATTAACACCTTAGATAATTAACACCCACTCTCTATTTCCTAGCTATATAGTCTTTAGACAGCTCTTTGCTTCTAAGCTTATGACTACCTTTATAGTAGCAATAACTCCTATTACAAAACCTGCTTTATTAAAGTTGTAAATATCCTACTCTAAGATTCTATATTTTGCAACTATGTTTTGTATAAGAGAGAACCACCCTTAAATTATCTTTAGATCTTTACATTTTACTTGTTTATAATCATACTTCTAACTAAACTTTACTTTGATTTCTATATAACACTTAATGAAGTTAGTAGTCTAGTTTATTCTAATAGGGCTCTCCCCTTGTTTAGAGAGTAGGAGATCTGCCATTTCTTACATACCTTATAGCTAGGGCAGAAATCCATGTAAATCTAGGTTGAGGATGTACTAAACAAGAGCTGACTCTTTATATAGAGTCAAATTCTGCAAATTAGGGGTAGAGTCACATTAGGAAGTCATTCCTTTAATTTGTTAACGTAGTGTTGTTTAAGGAATATCATATAATGCTGCAGCTACTCAAACACTACAAAACTGGCCTTGTTTAATTGCTTAGATAGCTAATAGTATTCTACCCTCTTTATTAGAGTATTAAGCTTGTGTTAGTGGCAGCATAGTTGACTATAGTTAAGTTGACGCGTTTTAGTGTTTTCATAGGCCACTTGCTTATGTAGGCCACTTACTTGTAAAATACGTTACTAGTAGAATTCTACTTAATACTCTTATAAGGAGAGATAAAAATGAAAACCATTTAGCCCTTTATATAGGTGCTAAAACACTTTAACTTAAGCATTACCTTTTATATCTATAAGGATAGAGAGCTAGTAGTAGAAGAAGCTAACTTAGCATTAGAAGTAGTCTAGTATAGCTTTAATGCTAGAGAGTATATAGCTACTTAAGAATAACACCCTTTAGAAGTAGACAACTAATAGGTAAGATATATATAAATAAGTCATTCTATAATAAAAGAATAGGAGTAGTAATAGTAATCCCCCTTAACTTACACTAGTAGAGGACCTAAGCTAAGTTAATAGCCCTAAGTAAGAACTTTAACAAGTATGCTATAGAACTGTTTATAATCCTTCTTACATTCTATACCCTTACTAATAGAGTCCTAGAACACCTAGAATATACTCTATTAGCTATTATAATCTTCTCTAACTATTAAGGGGCTATTAAGTTAATCTAGAAGTCTAAACGCTAGAGTAGCTAATACCTAATTAAGAAAATCCTCTAAATAGTAAACAACCTTACTTTCTTAGGGTTTAGAATTACCTTATAATAGGTGCCTAGACACTAAGGGGTAGTAGGTATAGAATAGGCACATAATGTAGCTTAGGAGGCAACTTATAAGGAAACCCTATATAATAAAGGGATAGTTAGGCTTAAATCTAAGACCCTTTACCTAGGCAGAATAATCTAGAAGAGTAACAATACTATATACTAGGACTTAAACTATAGTAGATAATATAACTATAATCTAGATAAAGCATTCCCTAGACTATATATAATAAAAGTTTATAACAGCCTTATATACTAAGAAGCTTAGGTCTTAGTATAGCTCTAGATAGTAAATATTAGACTTAATTAATACTTATACTAAGTTAAAGTAATAGAATCCCTAATGTGTAGCTATAGACTTAAACTTAAAACTATATAATACTTCCTTTTCTAATGCCCCTAGTAAACTAACTAATATATATAGATGTAGGAAGCCTTAGACAACTAGTAGGGTAACTAAGTATATATGCTTAGAGTATAGAGTAGTAGACTTAATACTAGAAGGACTCTAATTTATAAACTAAAGGAAAGCTAGAAACTAAACTTTAAAGTAACCCTAACCCTAACCCCTTTATAAGCTATAACTTCCTAGCTTACTATAAATATTACTATAATTAGCTCTTATTTATTAGGGCCTATAATACTAAAACATGCTATTAAAAAGAACTCTATAAGTAATCTAAAATAACTAAACTTAGAAAAATCAAGTAAAGTAGAAAGGTATGTAACGTATTTTATAAGCAAACTAGTCACATAAGCGAACTGGTCACTAAAACACCAAAACGTGTCAACTTAACACAATTCAACTTATAGTAACACCAACTTAAGCTAAACCCTCTAATTAAGAGGGTAGGATACTACTAGCTATCTAATTAATTAAAGAAGGCCATATTTAAAGTATTTAAGCTACTGTAATGTTATATAATATCCCTTATTCAACCTTATAAGAGCAAATGAATAGGGTAGCTTCCTAACGCAACTCTACCCCTAACTTACGAAAATTGACTCTATATAAAGAGTCAGCTCTTGTTTAGTATATTCTCAACCTAGATTTATATGGATTTCCACCCTAGCTACAAGCTGTGTAAGAAATGGCAGACCTTTTACTCTCTAAACAAGGCAAGAGCCCTGTTAGGATCAACTAGACTACCAACTTCATAAAGCGTTATATAGAAATCAAAGTAAAGTTTAGTTGGAAGTATGATTATAAACAAGTAAAATGCAAAGATCCTAAGATAATTCAAGGGTGGTTCTCTCTTGTATAAAACACAGTTGTAAAATATAGCATCTTAGAGCAGGATATCTACAACTTTAATGAAGCAGGTTTTGCAATAGGAGTTATTGCTACTACAAAGGTAGTTATAAGCTTAGAAGTAAAGAGTTATCTAAAGACTATATAGCTAGGGAATAGAGAGTAGGTGTTAATTATCTAAGGTGTTAATTTGTATAGATGGGCACTCCTGCTGTTCATCATTTTTAAGGTGCAGAATCACCTCTCTGCTTAGTACAAGGACTTAGGATTACTAGACAATTAGGTGATTATGCTAAGTGAGAATAGGTGGACTTTAAATTTAATTAGGTATAAGTGGATTCAACACTTTAATCAACATACAAGCACTTGTATAATTAGAACCTATTGCCTTCTTATTCTTAACGGGCATAAGAGCCACCTCTTAGCTTAATTTCAACACTACTATATAGAACAGAAGATAATTACCCTCTATATGCCACTATACTCCTTACATATACTTCAGCCTCTTAATGTGAGCTGCTTTACGCCACTAAAGCTTTTGTACAGACGTTAGATTAAAACCTTTGTATAGAACAGGCTAAACTATATTACAAAGCTTAAGTTCCTCTCTGCATTTAAAGAAGCATTTAAAGCTGCATTTATAGAGCAGAACATTAAGAGCAGATTCTAAGCTATAGGACTAGTTCTGTACAAGCTATAGAGTGTCCTCTCTTACTTAAATCTACACTTAAGAACTCTAACTCCTCCTATAGTTAAGAGTGACAATTAGACTTTAAAGTCTCCTTAAACTATAAGGGAGCTTGATTTTCAAACAGAGCTATTAAGAACCATGTTGTACAACATTAGAATAGCTCTCCTAGCTTAATTAATAATGCACTAAGCTGGCTTGTAAAGGGAGCTTAGGTTATAATGCATTCTGCTATGCTACTAAAGGCAGAGGTTAAGGCTCTATAAGCAGCAAATGAACAGAAAAAGAGGAGGGAAAGGAAGCGCAAGAGGCATATAATGTAAGGGGGTAGTCTCTCTATACAAGAGGGAGAGGATATCCTTTAGACTACTAAGGTTAATGCTTAAATCTATATAGAGGTAGCAAGTGAGAGTAGTTAGCAGGTGGGCTCTAAGGGCTAACAGAAGCGATGTGGTTTATGTGGTATTATAGGCCATAATTCCCATACGTGCTAGAGACACAAGGATTCAATTATAGTGGAATAAGGATCATTATATAAGGTGGTGGTGTAGTAGTAGTAGTAATAGTCAAATTTTGGTGTTTTAGTAACCAGTTCACTTGTGTGACCAGTTTGCTTATAAAATACATTATAGATATTTAGTTAAACTTTAGGAATTATTCTATCTAGCTACCTTTCTTTACTATATAACATTAAGGCATCTTAAGATGAATTCCTTAACTTAGCTGTTTACTATTATGTCTTATAATTAATCTTTAAGCTTACTATTACATTCCTATAGTAATGTCTTCTCTCCTAATAAACCTTAATCTATAAACATAACTCCTAACATTAAGTCCTTATAACAACTTAATGATTAATAGAATGAATTATAAAAAATCAAAGGCCTTAATGTGTTATAGTAGATGCCCTTAAAGGTAGACATATTTATTAATTAGTAGTATAACTAGTCCTAGTATAAAGAACAGCTAAATAACTTTCTAAGTATAGATAAGCAAATCAACTAGGGGTTAACAACTTAAACATTACTATTATAGAGACACTTTAACTAAGGAGCTTAGTAGTCAACTAGTAAGCTAGTTATAGTCTATATAAGGTGTTTAATAATACTAAGCCATCTAAGTGTTAAGGGCTTAGGGATAAGTATAATGAGCTCTTACTTAAAATCTACTAGATGTAATAGGAAATCATCTTAGTATTCCATACTACATTAGACCTAGCTACACCTCTTATAATCATTATCTATAAGGACTATTACTATCCTTATTACTATAAAACAGTACTAACTTATATAGAGCATACACTTATAATTAGAAGAAGATCTAAAGGAAGCATTCTACAGCTATGTTCTTAAGACTATAGTATTGTTAAATGTATCATTCTAATCTATTAAGAACCCTACATAAAGGGAGATGATACTATAGTAGAACTAAAAGTATCTACTTCCTTTACTAATAACCCTATAGTAGCACCTTAACATTATAGTAGGTAATGTGTAGTAGATTGCCCTCTATAGTCTTATATAAGGTGTAAGGTGTGCTCTATCTCTTAATAATTAGTCTAGCCCTAGGATAAGATGCTTATTTATAGGTATTATAATAATGTTTATAACTAAGGATTAGGAGTACTATAAAGCCTTAATTAGATTAAGTATCTTAATAGAGCTTATACTAGTAAAGAGCTTACAACTATTGTCTAGCACGTTATCTCCTAATATTGTCTAGACAGTAGAGTTTATTATATTACAACTAATAATATAAGTAACAATACCTTAATGATAGTGATAATTAATGATATAATAAAGGAGATATCACTAGAGCTAACAAAATACCATAATGGAGCTATTTATTATATACTATGCTTTATACATATAGTCTAGCTTACTTAAAAGGCTCTCCTTAGGTTAATTTAACTAAACCTAATAAACTTAGAGCTACAGATTAACTAGGATAAAACCTTAGTAGAAGAAATTAATAGCCTAAGTAAGAAGAAGGGTTTTCTATAAACACTTACTAAGGTATGTTTATAGTAATCATTATAGTAATTAAACTAATAGAACACTAGCTTTAAAAGCTAATAGTCTTTATAAATTTAAGTTTATAGTAAAGAGAGCACTTTATAACAATCTAAAAACAGTGCATTAAAGCTAGAGTAAGAGTCTTATAGCTTATCTAAGATGTGTTAACCTAATAGGACTTAACTTTACATATGATGTTATAAGTAGTCCTCCTTTAGGAAGTAGTTAACAAGTTTACAACTAAGTTTACACTAGCTAATATGTTTTATATTAATGCTTAAGAGTAGAAACATAACACCTATCTTATTAACATTACCTACTACTTTAGCTTTTAGACCTTAAATATAGGTATAGTAAGTAGTGCATAGCTTAGCTATGTTCTACCTACATATAACAAGATGTTTAAAGGGCTTAAGGAGTGTACCTGTTAATTAAAACCATTATAAGATCTATAGATTCTAGTACTCCTAGAAGCTATTAATAAGGCTATATAGAAGCTTAATAAGTATTATAACTTATCTTATATAAGCATTAGTAGTTTATATGCCTTTAGTGCTATTCTATTACTATAGTTTAAGATGGAAGTGTTTAACCCTTAATATAGTTAGCTAAATCCTAAAACAAATTAGCAAGAGCATTTTAAAGGACAATTCTAAGCGTTATATACTTAATATTACATAAACTAGGAAAGATCTAACTAAAATGAGTTATAGTATAGGGAACTTAATAAGGACCTAATAGCTATGATGTTAAGTTAGAAGTAAAGCTATAACTCTTTAAGTCAAACTAATGACTAAGGAGGAGAGATAAAGCACTACCTTAGTCTTAGTAAGTTTATAGTAATCATTATAGTAATTAACGCTAACTATTAGAAGCTGCCTCTTACATGTTATGGTTAGGAACACAATGTGATTGGTTAGGAAGATTTAGGTGGTAGAACAGGAAGTCTAGTATTAGACTCCTGGCAACGCCAGCCCGTTTAGGACTCAGTGACTGAGCAGGCTGAGGGATCCTAGGAACTGAGTGGCTCCTAGGACCCTAGGGCGCAGGAGCAGGGGCAGGTGTGGGAGTACCTAGGACGCTAGGTCCTAAGAGCCAATCATGTCCTACAACCCCATGTGATGGATATATGGGATAGATGGATATATTATTATATCCACTGCTATCCATATATCCCTTTAGCATGACGCCACTATATAAGTAGATAGTTAGTTCTTAGATAGGAGCTTCGTGCTCAACTTAATACAGTATTTGTTATATACTAGTAACGTGTTTTACAAAAGCCTTTGTGTCTGATCTCCTGCCTCCTCTGTTAAGTAAACTATGTAACGAAACCTCTATAAGTCTTATAGTTTAAGACCTAGCGTTACACTTTAAGCACCACTCCTACAAGGTACTAGCTCACACACAAAGCAACATGTCTGTTGTTAGTTTGAAGGGGAAAGCCCTCACTACACCAACTTTGTCTTAGAGGTCTAAGCCTAAGAACGAAGAGATGCCTAATGCACTAGCTGTTAACGAACTTAGGGAGACTCTACGTGTTAAGTTGCCTGACACTTATTCTAGCAACTGCAAGGACCTTGAAGTATTCTTGTTATAGGTCGAACTGTACTAGTACTTTAACGATAACAAGTTTCCTACTATAGAGAGCTATGCTCTATAGACCACATCCTACCTTAGGGGGGAAGCCCTTTAATGGGTCAAACCTTTTCTTAAGGACTATTTCCTGTATGAAAACACCTGCGGAAGTATGGTTACAACCTAGTCTATGTTTAGTAGTTGGAAAGGATTCTAAAGGGAAATCCATTGCATGTTTAGCAACATTAATGAGGTTAAGACTGCTGAGGACCATCTGCTCTAACTAAAGCAGACTGGCAGCACCCTCATGTATACTACGGAATTCTAGAGATACAGCAATTAAACCAAATGGGACACTAATGCGCTCCTTAGCCACTATTGCTGTGGTCTAAAGAGTTACGTTCACATGGAACTCACCTAAATGGAGAATCAACCAATGGATATGGTTTTGCTAATTAAACATACAATCTAGATTAACAATTAGCTGTACGAATTCCAGAAGGAAAAACGAAACTACAACAGTCTAAAGAAATACAACAGGTATTAGAAGAACGAAGGCTGCTAACGAGACAATCACCTAAGGGACAACTGTTGGTTGGACCTTATAGAACTTAACGCAACGTTTAAACCTAGAAAGCCCTGCAACCTAAAGAAAGACAGACAGTTTAAAGAGAGACTCTGTTTTAACTGCAACAAACCTAGTCACATGGCTAGAGATTGTAGGCAGCCTAAGAAAGGGAACAGTGGACGTAAGTTCAGCAAACAGCTTAACGCCACCTAGCAGGGACAACTAAACGCCACATTCTAAGGCTAGCAAGACTAGGGAATAAACGGCGACAGTACCCTAGAAGAAGAAAGTTCTAAGGAGGAATCTAAGGCTAAGTCCCTTATAACCTCTAAACAGGAAACGTATAATGACTTAGCACTAAAGGAACCTATGAATTTGTGATGCGAGGAAATTATAAAGGATATGACCAAATTTGCACACGCTAAGATTAAGAGGGCCTGTGAGGAACTAGACGGCGCTACACTAGACAGTGAAAGGAAGGTCTCTATGATCAAAAGTATCTACAGGAGTTCACTCTATAAGGTCCCACAACAGGTCCTAGTAAAGGATTGAGGAGACGACCTATAGGGATACTATAATCAAATTAATAAGACGTAGAGGCTACAAGGCACGTCTATGGCTGTTGAAAGACTTAAGAAGCAACAAGTAGAATGGCTCTAAGAAAAGATCAAATACATGCTAAAGCTTGAGAGCATTAACAAGGTTGAGAAATATTACTAGAATTGCAAACAAGATCTTAGTAATTATTAACAGAGAATGTAGGAAACCCTCTAAGAAGGAGAGGTTAGACCAGCTACACGTTTAGAACGCTAAGCTATAGAACAGCTTAACACCTTTGTGACGCCACTAAAGGAAGACCACCTATAGGACAAGGGTCTAAGGGAACTAACCATAACAGATGCAACAGAGACTGATCATCCCTAGCACCTATACGTCTACTAGGAGTATTGTAGCAAAGACAATTGTAAGCTCCACTAGAGAAAGAAACACCAGTATTAGTTGTTTCCCTAGTCTTTGCTAAGAATACACTTTTAAGATGCTAGGCAAGTCCATGCCCTTAGGCGAAGCTAGTTAGAAGGGGAACTACCCCTTAAGACAGAACAGGTATTTAAAACCTACCCACACCTGCTAGTGGAAGCAGAGGAAAGGGGGAGACCCTAAGGACCACTGTTAGAAGTAGATGGATTCTACCCTTCCTTAGACAAGTTAAAAAACTAGGAGTCCTTGACAGTAGGCCACTAGCAAGCGACAAGAAGAGGCCTAGTATAAACCAGCTATGCGCTATAAAGGGCAGCATGCAGCTATACATAGTTGCTAGGATACAAAGCCAACATCTCTAAGCAATGATAGACTTAGGAGCAACAGGCAACTTTATAACAAAGAAAGTAGCAGATACGTAAGGCTTTAGGACACAACTAAAAGCCAACCCCTACCCACTCATAGTAGTGGACAGAGAACCCATCTCAACTAACAATGGAATGGTAACCCTTAAGACAGTCCTATTAGAGATGGTTATGCTATAAGGACACAAGGAAATGATCCAATTTGATATCGTGCACATAGACAACCATGCGTGCATCCTTAGTGTGCCTTGGCTTAAAGAACACAACCCCTAGATCAACTGGCAGAACGAAGAAGTTATAATGAGCTAATGCGCATGTAAACGAATAGGTATGACGTGACAGGAGGGACCCTCCTAGGGCTAACGCAAGGTGTGTGCAACCTCTATAGAGCCTAATGACCTAGCCTAGGCATCCTTACTAACGAGTATACTAGTGGAGTATAAGGAATACAATTAGCTATTCTAGGAAGGCCCTAAGAACGAGGCGCTTCCTAAGCACTAACTATAGGATCACAAGATACCCTTAGAGAAAGACAAGAGTCTACTGTTTAGACTAATATATCAGCTATTAGAAAAAGAGCTGAAGGTACTTAAGGAGTACATTAATAACAACCTAGCAAAGGGATTCATTAAACCATCCACATCACTAGCAGGAAGTCTAGTGCTTTTTGTGCTAAAGAAAGACAGCTCCCTACAGTTATGTGTGGACTATTAAGCGTTAAACAACATTATAATCAAGGACAGGTATGCCCTGCCATTAATTAACGAACTACATAATAGATTCCAAGGAGCAAAGATCTTCAGTAAGCTAGATCTGTGAGGAGCCTACAACCTAATCTGAATTAAGTCTAGGGAAGAGTGGAAAACAGCATTCTGCACCTGCTACAGCTTATTTAAGTATTAAGTCATGCCCTTTAGGCTAACGAATGCACCTGCATCTATGCAATGACTAATGAATGACGCTTTACATGAGTATCTAGACATTTTCGTCATTGTCTACTTAGACGACGTCCTAGTATACTCAGTAAGTAAGGAAGAGCATGTTAAACATATGAAACTCGTCCTAAAAAAGATAGAGAAGTACAATCTGCTTCTTAAACTAGAAAAATGCGAATTCTATAAAAACTAAGTTGAATTCTTAGGTTACATTATTAGAATGCACAGCATTAAAATGGACTAAGCAAAGGTCACAGTAGTGTTAGAATGGCTAACACTAACTATAGTTAAAGAAGTGCAAGCCTTCTTAGGCTTTGCCAACTTCTACTAACAGTTCATTGCAGGATATTCTAAGGTAGCTTAACCACTCACAGAGCTCACTAAGAAGGACCTTGCGTTTAAATGGACAGCTAAGGCAGAGTCTGCCTTCTAGGAACTTAAGGTGAAGTTCACAGAGGCACCCATCCTTACCACATTTGACCCTGTGAAGAAGATCATCCTTAAGACAGACTCCTCTGACTTTGCAATTAGGGCATGTCTAAATTAGCTAGACAAGAACAGTAAGTTCAAACCAATTGCATACTACTCTAGAAAACTGTTACCTACAGAGCTCAACTATAACATCTACAACAAGGAGCTACTAGCTATTGTTGTTGCCTTTAAGTAGTGGTGAGTATACCTTAAGGGATCCACCTACCCTATGTAGGTATGGACAGATTACAAGAACCTCATATACTTTACTATAACCAAGGTTCTAAACTGTAGACAAGTCTGCTAGGCAGAAACCCTTGCAGCCTATAACTTCACGATAACTTATTGTAAGGGCTCTAAGAACGCAAGAGCAGATGCTCTTAGCAGACAGACTGACTACATTAGCCTAAAGAAAGAAAGACCTAGAGCAATCCTAAAGAAGACAGATGTAGGCATGTAGTACAACAAGTTACTAGCAACGATTGCTATAGTAGAAGACTTGGAACTAGAGGAAAGACTTAAGAAGGCTTACACTATAGATGAATGTGCAAAGTGAGTCTTATCTAAAGTTGAAGGCGACTTTGCCATTAACAAACAAGGCCTAATTTGATTTAAGGGGTTAGTATATATCCTAAGTCAAATGAGACGCCTGCTAGTGTAAGAACAACACTCGTTGCTAGCACACAGCCATTAGGGAGTAACACAAACCTTTAAACGAATTGCCTAACACTACTACTTCCTAGGCTTATAGAAGCAATTAGAAATAGTGGTAAGAGAGTGCAACATTTGCAGCAAGTTAAAATCTAACAGGCACTTGCCTTATAGACAGCTCATGTTAACACTAGTACTAAAAGGAGCGTGGAAGTTAATAGCTTTAGACTTCATTATTAAGCTACTACTATCTAAAGACCTGTTAACAGGAATATTATATGATTCTATCTTGGTTATTATAGAAAGACTTACAAAATATAAGAAATTCATACCATACCTTAAAGCTAGCAACGCTAAGGCGCTTGCATATACCTTCATTTA
>KV458943.1:0-35967 GCA_001662605.1 Pseudogymnoascus sp. 05NY08
CATCCGTAACAGCCTTAAACCTCACCCGTTTTAGGTCCGTAGTTATAAGCCAGACCTCTAGGCTTCGCCCACTTCTCTTCTTCTTTCTTCTGTAGCTTTAGATCTTCAATAGAACCACCTCTTGATTTCCTAGTCCTCCGCTACACTCGTGCATCGCTACGGGTAAGGTCGACCATTACAGGGCAAGCAGACGGGGTTTGTCACATATAGAGTTTAAAAATAAAGGAAGCTATAAATGATAGGCTTGCAAAACTTAGAAAATATTATTCTAATAAGCATTATGAGGAAAAGAATGCTCCTTTATTTATAGCTACTTTATTAGACCCTAGACTTAAATAAGTAAGGTTTAATAAGTTAGGCTATAATTCACAAGCAGAATATGATGCTTATAAAGCATTAAATGATTTATATTTTAAGTAAGTTTTATATCTTTCTTATAATTAGTAGTACTAATTTTATTATAGAGTTATAAGAGATGAATTTAATAACGAATTACCTTTAATAATACAACAACAACATAGTTATGAAGAAGATAATTCTTTAGATGATTTTGATAAATCTTTATATTTACAAAATAAAGAAGAAGAAGAAGAAACAGAAGTTGCTATTTACTTTAAAGAGCCTCTTTGTCATTATAAGGTAAGTTTAACAATTATATAAGCTTAATATTATACTAATAAAGTAATAGGTTAACCCTTTAGATTTTTGGAAAGCAAATTATTCTAGATTTCCTATATTAGCTACTATAGCTAGAAGGTATTTACAAATACCTACTACTAGTGCTCCTATAGAGAGCTCTTTTAGTATAGGAGGACTTATAATTTCTAAGACTAGAAATAAGCTTTCTAAAGATGTTTTTAAAGTTATTACATGTTTAAAAAGTTGGGGATTTATAGAAGAAGAAGAAGAGGAGGATTTAGAGGAAAGCTTCTTAGTTAAATTAGTAGTTTAATATAGTAGTCCTTAATTTATAGTTTATAGCTTTAATATATAACATTGTTTTATACTAATAAAGCTCTTTAAATTTATAGTCACGTGACTTTCACGTGACCTAATACTCATGAGTATACTCATGAGTACAAATTGTTGTACTCATACTCATGAGTATAATTATGTAATCATACTCATGAGTATGAGTATTTGAGTAACTCGAGTAACTCATGAGTATCATGAGTATTTGTGCTAACCCTGGGAAAGATTGGTCGGGTAATTAGATTGGGTTATTTGATTTGGGCGTTAATCGTCGACAAGCTCCAATGGAGGTCATAGCACAAATTAGCTGGAGTACCCTGTCACAAATATCCCACGAATCTAGTCCAACTCATGCCATTTAAGGTAGCGTTCATATTTCCTGTGGTTCTAATGAAGCCAATAGGAAAGTTTACTAGAAAAGCAGCTTTGGAAACTCGCCGGCGAAGTAGCGACCGAGCTGTCCCGTGGTATATGCCACTTCTAATCGCAAATGATGATCTAAATGCCAATATTAATTTGAAGGGATTAGGCTGCGCCATGGGGGACCGACGGTTCCAAACCGCCGGTCTGAAGATTTTCCAACCTAGACTGCGGTCTGGGTTAGAAAATCAGGATAAACCGCCTAGACTGGTGTAGTCCCCCATTAGGTGCTTAGCAACCTAATCACGTGTACATTTATCACGTGAAAATGGTGAAAATGGTTAGGGTAACACTAAAACTATTAATATACCTATCTACGTTACTATACAGTTGATTACTATAGATATTACTATACTGTAGTCTTTACATATTAATTGCGTGTAGTAGAATGATTTTATTAAGGTTCTACTATATGAAATTGACCCTTTAGCCCTTACTTCTTAGAATATTCACTTCTCTACTTGCCTATCCGTTAACCTATATTTCCTAGAAAGCTAAAGCTAGTCATAGCATAGCGTATAGATTAGACAAGCTTTACATCCTTTTGCTAAATTATAACACGTTTAGCATAGATTACAGCTAGCTACGTTACTAAACAGTTACTATAATGATTACTATAATGTAGTATAAGCACTTACTCTTAAACTCCTAGATAAGCATTATCTTAGAAGCTTCTTAAAGGGTAGCAAGAGCAGAGGATTAAAAGCGTATATCTCTTACTTACTTATATAGTATATCCTAGTAGACTTAACGTATAAGTTATTAAAAGGAGATTCTAGGGATGACAAGTTTAGTAGTCTTCTAGCAGCAACAGATCTTATAGAGAGTAACAGCTAGTTCTAGTTAGTAATAGCCTTATAGCAATTATTATAGTAATTAGCTTACTTCCTACCTTCTATTTGTACTTCTTTATAACCTTCTTACCTAAAACCATCTTCTAAGGTGCCTTTCAAGCTGTCTTCTAGCTAGTCTGTTATTATAGTATCTTTAGTTCCTTAGAGCTAAAGACTTAGCCTAGTTAAAAAGAAGGAATTAGTCCCTTTTGCTTCTGTTTTAACTATAGAGTTTAAAGTTAGAGGTTTTTAGGTTCTTAGTAACAGCGTAGTGTCCTTAGAGGTTTAAGTAGCTAATGTTATTAAATTCGTTTACTCTAGCAACTAGGGGCTATAGGGGTGTTAGAATTAGAGTTGTTATTAGAACCTAGCTTAAAATCACCTGTTAATTCTAGAGCCATAGAGCTATAGGGGTTAATATAATTATTACTATAGGAAAAGAGAGCTTACTAATGTAAGGACACAGGGCACTGTATCACGAGAAGTGGCATATAGGAGTGCGAGTCGGATATGAGTCGGTGCAATCCTATAGGTCTACTACAAAGGATACAAAAAAGATGAAGGAGGAGCATAAGGCTTCCTACCCCTTAAGTATCCGTATTAGGTCCGACTCTACTAAGCCTAGCGTGCCTGTAGATCTACTCCTGTCTGTCACCTGAATCGACCCTAACCCTAGAATACTACTATGTTGCCTATTCTGCGTTGTCTTATAGGTCCAAGGGTACCCTGTGTAAGGAGGCATCCTTACAACTAAGCAGTTAGTAATAAAATACATTATTAAATTGTGTTTAGCTAAGAGAAGTGGCTAAGAGAAGTTAGAAAAGTAGAGAAGTAAGGTTGTTGTTAATATAAACAATAACAGTTTAGCTAAGCAAGATATTATAAGCTTTACCATTTATGTGTTAATAGGCTAATAAAGTGAATTTAACCATAATAATAATAGTAAGCAACCTTATTAACGTGTTTTACCTACACATTCTTCTTCTTTGCCCTCCCCCCCCCTATAATCAACCTTCTTCTTTAACCTTTTTCTTTAACCCTAAACACTATAATACTATAACAACATAGGATTTAACGTTCTTAAGGTAAGTCTATCCTATATTTCCTTTCTTTCTATAACTATTATAGTAACGATTATAGTAACTAGTTATAATAGTTAGGAAGAAGAAGGATCTAGCTAATAAGTTAACAAATTAATATACTTAGTAGGTTAAACAGCGTTGTGTGAACATAATGGAAAACGACCTTAAAATCAACAATGCAAAGCATATAGATATAGCTGTAGTTATATATACTATAAAGAAGCTTAAGAAAACTTAGCAGTTTAAGGAACTAAGCGTTTAAGAACAAGAGGTAAAGATATAGGCTAAGAAAGACAAGGTTCTTCTAAAACAGTAAGACCCTATAGCTGATTTATAGTAATAATTATAGTAACTAGACAATAGCATTTAGAATGGAACGCATGCAAGCTTTATCTAACAACAACTTAGGATTAGAGAAGGGGGTAGTGCGTACGCACTCTAGGATGACAGAAATTAGGCTTAGGAGACTAAGGTAGAGGACAATGATGCTGCTTAAGAAGTAATGTAGCATTAGGATGATATTGCTAATAGTGTTTAGATAAATAAACTAGAGATGATGTAGTTATAAGTTAAAGCTTAGGCTAAAAAACATTAGAAGGTATAACCTATAGATGGAAATTATCTAGAAACTAATACTAATATAGACGTAGAAACGTTAGGATCTTAGCTTCTAGATCTAGTGTAAGAAGTAGTCTAAAGCATACTAGTTGACCTTAAGAACTGTTGCTAAAATCAACTCTAACCCTAATTTCCTTAACAAACTTCCTCTAGCAATTAATTAAAACACTAGGCAAGTCTTTATAGTAATACTTATAGTAATTAGCTAATATGTGTAGAATATTCTATAAGAGGGTCCCCATACACATGTACTTCACTAAGACTTAGCTTGCTATGTAGAGAAATTATGCCTCTTAGAATGTTAACGAGGACTAAGTGTATCTTCCTAGCCTAGCTGATTAGTATCTAGAGGAGTACAAAACTACAAGTTATAGGTTCTATTTAGAGCTAGATGCTAAGGGTGCCTATAAGGCTTAGAGCATGCTCTAGGAAACAACTAAACTAGACACTTTTATATTGGTTCTTCTAGCTGAGGATAGGTTGCTTATATTACCTCTTACAAAGGAGTCTAAGGAGCTCCTCTCTAAATTCTACAATCTATAGAATAGTTCCTATATTAAGAGTAGTTTAGATACCTTAACTTAAAAATGAATATGCTATAACGTCTTAATTACTATACTTATTACTATAATTAGCTAACAGTAAAGTAACAAAACCTACTAAGAATAGTAACTCTACAACTACTCTACAACTACTCTACATATAAGATTACATAGCCTAATATAGAAATATAAGGTAAAGACTTAAAAATCCAAGCGAAGTACAAACAGATTATAACTCCTAATAATATTTTAATGGTATGCTCTTTCTTAATACTATTTCATAGAATTAAGATAGTTCATTACTACCTATCATGTCTTGAGATTAAGCTTTAAGCTCTCCTACACATGTATATAGTAATGTCTTCTCTCTTAATACTCCTTAATTTACTAATAAAATACCTAGCAATCCTACATTACAACAAATTAATAGCTAAGAAGATGAATTAGTCTAGCTTAAAGGCCTAAATATTTACTAGTAGATACTATTAAAGGTAAATATATTTATCAACTAGTAGTATAACTAGACCTAGTATAAAGAGCAACTAAACGAATTTCTAAGCACTAACAAGCAAATTAATTAGGGTTTAACTACATAGACGTTACTATCATAGATACACTTTAACTAAGGAGCTTAGAAGTTAACTAGAGAACTAGTCATTGTTTACTAGAGGTGTTTAGCAGTCTTAATCCACCTAAGTATTAAAGGGTCTAGGACTAGTATGATAAGCTCGCACTTAAAAAACAGTAGATGTATAAGAAAATTATTACATTCTACTACACTACGTTAGTCCTAGCTAAGAATATCATAGTCATTACTAGTAAGTAATATTACTATACTTATTACTATAATTTAGCCTAACATTTTATAGGGCATATAGTTTGAATCTAACAACAATCAAAAAGAAGCATTTTATAGCTATGTTCTTAAAATGATAATTGCCTTAAATATATCCTTCTAGTTAGCAGAGAACCTAATATAGAGAGAAATGGTACTATAGCAGAACTATAAGTTCCTACTTCCTTTACTAACGACCCTATAGCACTACCTTAATATTATAGCTAGTAATGCACAACAGCTTGCCCTTAATAGTCTTGTCCTAGGTGTATAATGTGTATTATCTCTTAGCAATTAGTCCAGCCCTAGAACAAGGCACTCGTTTATAGGAATTATAGCAACCTTTATAACTAAGAAATAGGAATACCATAAAGCTTTAATTAGATTTAAGTATCTTAATAGGGCTTATACTAGTAAAGAGCTTGTAACTATTATTTAACGTATTATCTCTTAATATTGCCTTAATAGTAGGGTTCATTACATTACAACTAATAATGTAAGTAATAACACTTTAATAATAGGAAAAATCATATAAATGATAGAGGAGATTGCATTAGAACTAACAAACTATTATGATAGGGTTATTTACCATATTCCTTACTTTGTGCATATTATCCAGCTTGCGCAAAAGGCTCTCCTTAGATCAATTCAACTAAGCCTAACTAATTTAGAGCTATAAGTTAACTAGGATGAGAACTTAGTAAAGGAATTAGATAGCCTTAGTAAGGATAAAGGTCTTCTATAGACACTTACAAAGGTATGTTTAAGTTATAATAATATTTATAGTAATTACTACTAATATAACAGTAGCTTTAGAAGTTGGCTGTCTTTGTAAATTTAAGTTCATAGTATAGGGAATGCTTTATAACAACCTAGAGACAGTACATTAAAGACAGAGCTAAAGTCCTACAACTTATTTAAGATGTGTCAACTTAATAGGACTTAACCCTTTATATAATGCTATAAGCTGTCCTTCTTTAAGAGGCTGTTAATAAGTTTATAACAGAGTTTACGCCAGCTAATATATTTCGTATTAGTACTTAAGAGTAGAAGCATATTACATACCTAATTAACGTTACATGCTAATTTAGCTTCTAGACTTTAAATATTAGTATAGTAAGTAGGGCCTAACTTAGTTTCGTTCTACTAGTATATAACAAGCTTTTTAAAGGGCTTAAGGAGTGTACTTGTAGATTAAAACCACTATAAGATCTATAGATTCTAACACTTCTTAAGGCTATTAATAAGGCTGTAAAGAAGCTTAATAAGTACTATACAAAGTCTTATAGGGGTATTAGCAGCTTTTATGCCTTTAGAGCCATTTTATTACTAAGATTAAAGATGGAAGTGTTTAACCCTAAGTATTATTAGCTTAATCCTAACATAAATTAGCAATAGCATTTTAAGGTAGGTTTTAGGGCATTATATGCCTAACATTATGTAAACCTAAAAAGAACAAGGTAACACTAAGCATAGTATAGCAAAATCAACAAGGACCTAATGGCTCTATTATTAACTTAGAAACAGAGCTATAACTTGTTAAGCTAAACTAAGGACTAAGGGGGTGAAATTAAGCAGTACCTTACTCTTTGTAAGTTTATAGTAATATTTATAGTAATTAACACTAATGATTATTAGCTCCCTTGAACCAGCCTCTATTAAGATAGTAGAAAGATAATAACTAACTATTTCTAGGTCTTATAGCTATAGCCTAGGATATACTTTGTATATCTACTTTAGAAGCTCTTATTAAGTAAGTCTTTAGTACTACTTGTACTATCTGTAATTATAGGCGGAACTAAATGACTGTAACGCTGGGTCTTAAACGTATAAGACTCACAGAGGTTTCGTTGCGTTGGTTTACTTAACAGAGGAGGCAGGGGATCAGACACAAGGGCTTTCGTAAAACATGTTACTAGTATATAAAAAATACTATATTGAGTTGAGCACGAAGCTCCTATCTAAGAAATAACTATCTACTTATATAGTGGCATCGTGCTAAAGGGATATATGGATAGTAGTGGATATAATAATATATCCATCTATCCTATATATCCATTACGTGGGGTCGTGGGACGTGGTTGGCTCTTAGGACCTAGCGTCCTAGGAACCCCACCATTCCTGCGACCTTCCTAGTTCCTGCGCCCCCGGGTCCTAGGAGCCACTCAACTCCTAGGCCCCTCTAATCTGCTCCGTCGCAGAGCCTAAAAGGGTCTAGCGCTGTTAGGAGTCTGGTGTTAGATACCCTGTTCTACTACCTAAATCCTTCTAACTAATCACATCATGTTCTTAACTGTAACAATGACCCCTAATATAATACAGTTGATTATGTTAGTCTATTACTAGTAGAAAATTAAGCAGGAATAGTTACTTAAACACTATTTAGTTACTAACATCATTAATTCAACTAATATAACTAATAAGGAAATAGCGTTTAAATATAACGCTATAGTTAATACTATCTAGGAGAAGATGGTAATATAGTATATTCCTAACTAAAGCCTAAATATGCTAAATACACATAACTAGATAAGGCAGAATAAGGAGCGATATGAATTTCTTTAATTATAACGAGACCTCTATAGATTATAGAGGGTTTAGCATATAAAAATTTAGCAGTAAGACTAAAGGAGCTAACATTATCGTTAAAGTGAAGTTGCTACCTTAACAGCTGACGTAAGGGGCCTAGAGCTAGATAATGAACTTTAAGGGCTACCCCTAAGTTAGACTAAAGGTGATTATGTATTACCTTCTCTTATAAGGCTACCTATAACAAAGAAGCCTTAAAACAATAGTAGTCTCTAAAACAATATAAGTAGGGTAGTTAAGTTAATTAAATTAAGTTAGGTCTAGAATAAATCACAGTCTAGGAGGGAAATTCTAGAGTTATAGCATAATATAGCTAACGTATTTCATAAGTGAGTTAGGCACATAAGCGAGTTAGGCACAAAAACACCTAAACGCGTCAACTTAACTACAGTCAACTATGCCACAACTAACACAAGCCCAATTCTCTAATAAAGAGGATAGAGTATTACTAGCTATCTAAGCAATTAAGCAAGGCCATATTTAAAGTGTCTAGGGTGCAGCAACATCATATAATATAAACTAAGAAACTCTTTGTTAACAAATTTGCAGCATGCCTTTGTAACGCGACTATACTCCTAACTTACGTAAGATGACTCTGTATAAAGAGTCAGCTCTTGTTTAATATATTCTCAACCTAGATTCGCGTGGATTTCCGCCCTAACTATAAGCTATGTAAGAAATGGCCGACCTTCTACTCTCTAAACGAGGCAAGAGCCCTGTTAAGAAGAACTGGACTACTACCTTTATTAAGTGTCGTACGGAAATTAAAGCAAAGTTTAGTTAGAAGTACAATTATAAACAAGCAAAATGTAAAGATCCTAAGATAATTTAAGAGTGGTTTTCTCTCGTATGAAACACAGTTGCAAAATACAGCATCTTAGAGTAGGATATCTATAAATTTAATAAAGCAGGTTTTGTAATAGGAGTTATTACTACTATAAGGGTAGTCATGAGTTTAGAAGCAAAGAGCTGTCTAAAGACTATACAGCTAGGGAATAGGGAGTAGGTGTTAATTATCTAAGGTGTTAATTTATATAGATGGGCACTTCTGCTGTTTATCATTTTTAAGGCATAGAATCACCTCTCTACTTAGTATAAGGACTTAGGATTACTACACGATTAGGTAATTATACTAAGTAAGAATGGGTGGACTTTAAATTTAATTAGGTACAAGTGGATTTAACACTTTAATTAACATATAAACAGTTGTATGATTAGAACCTATCGCCTTCTTATTCTTAATAGGCATAAGAGCCACCTCTCTACTTAATTTCAATACTACTATATAGAACAGAAGATAATTACCCTCTATATGCAACTATATTCCTTACACATTCTGTAAGGATTTAGGTAGACAGCGTGCTAGGCCACGGAGCCACAGTAGACAGTATGGTATTCAACAGACTAATCTCTAAGCCCTCCCTATTAGGGGGCTCAGCTACCTTATGTACGTGTCGGACTTAGGCCCCTGCTAACTCGGTGGCGGGTCGGGGTCGCGCCTCTTAGGTAGCTAGTCTCGGCAGCCTCAGGCCACGAGGCCGCCCTAGTCCCGTCACCTAGGTTGGCACGCGCGCCGCCTGACCCGACCCCGTTCTGCACCCGTGACACATTCTTTAACCACTTAACGTTAGCTGCTTTGCTCTACTAAAGCTTTTGTATAGAAAGTAGATTAAAACCTTTATATAGAACTAGCTAAACTATATTATAAAGCTTAAGTTTCTCTCTACATTTAAAGAAGCATTTAAAGCTACATTTATAGAGTAGAACATTAAGAGTGGATTCTAAGCTATAGGGCTAGTTCTATATAAGCTATAGAGTGTCCTCTCTTACTTAAATCTACACTTAAGGACTCTAACTCCTCCTATAGTTAAGAGTAACAATTAGACTTTAAAGACTCCTTAAACTATAAGGGAGCTTGATTTTCAAATAGAGCATATTAAGAACTATGTTGTATGACATTAGAATAGCTCTCCTATCTTAATTAATGATACTATTAGCTACCTTATTAAGGGGGCGTAAGTTATGATGCATTCTACTATTCTACTTAAGGCAGAAGTTAAGGCTCTATAAGCAGCAAATGAACAGAAAAAGAGGAGGGAAAGGAAGCGCAAGAGGCGTATAATGCAAGGGGGTAGTCTCTCTGTACAAGAGGGAGAGGATATCCTTTAGAGTGCTAAGGTTAAAGCTTAAGTCTATATAGAGGTAGCAAGTGAGAGTAGTCAGCAGGTAGGCTCTAAGAGCCGACAGAAGCGTTGTGGCTTATGTGGTATTATAGGCTATAATTCCTGTACATGCAAGAGGCGCTAGGAATCAATTACAATTAAATAAGGGTTATTATGTAGGGTGGTGGTGTAGTAGTCGTAGTAATAGTTAATTTTTAGTGTTTTGGTAGCAACTGTAACGCTAGGTCTTAAACTATAAGACTCACAGAGGTTTCGTTGCGTTGGTTTACTTAACAGAGGAGGCAGGGGATCATTCACAAAGGCTTTCGTAAAACACGTTACTAGTATATAACAAATACTGTATTGAGTTAAGCACGAAGCCCCTATCTAAGAACCGACTATCTACTTATATAGTAGCGTTGTGCCTGATGCCATAAGGGACCATCGTGGTCCATCATGGTCCTACTGTACTGGACCACCATAGTCCTGCGTGGTCCATCACGTGAGGTCGTGGGATGCGACCGGTTCTTAGAACCTAGCGTTCTAAGAACCCCGGCACTCCCACGCCCTCCCTCGCTCCTGCGCCCTGGGGTTCTGGGAGCCACTCGGTTCCTGGAATCCCTCAGCCTGCTCAGCCCCTCGTCCTAAAATGGGTTGGCGTTGCCTGGAGTCCGATACTAGACCTCCTGTTCTAACACCTCAAATCCCTTGACCAATCATATCGCGTTATAGTCGTAACAGCAACTCGCCTAGGATGGCGACTCACATGTAAAATATGTTATATAGTAATAATTATAGTAATTAATAGTTTATCTAAATCCTATGACTTCTACTTAAAATATTAGCCCTTAACATGTGATTTATACATTATTTAAACCCTTATATAAACCTATGATCCTATATCGTCTAATTATGTGATTCCTTATTATTTAAGTCCTATAACTAGTTTCTTAGCAGACTAGTGGGGGACCGTGGGTTAGAGGCTGAAGACCAGACTATAGTCCGGTCTAAGAATTTGAGACCGGACTGACCTATGGTCCGGTCTGGGGTCGGTCAACCGATGGGGTCGGTCCCCCGTGGCGCAGCCTATCAGCCTCCCTAAGCAAGACAAAAAAAATCCAGAAGTTCAACTGCAACAAAAGGCCTTTGTGGACTTTTATGAGCGAAAAGGGTGATCGAATTGCACTGTCTAATTATTGTTCCATTTTCTTGCTCCAAATACTTACCATGTCGGTACCTTTTCCGTTAGGATATGATCGAGCAGGCTTGAAACGAAGCAGTCTTTCAAACGTCCCTTTGGAGATTTCCTCCGGCCCTTTCTCCTGATCACAATCTCGCATAATTCCATTGCCGCCCTTTGCAAGCAGGTTCCAGTATACTCCTTTCAGACCCCAGGGCGGCCCTACTACTTCAACGCTCTTGTACAGCGGAAATTCAAGGCATACAAGCAACCCCGATTTGGTCAATAATTCATCCATGCGACGAGCCCAATTTGCCCGCATCTCAGGCAATATGGCACAAAGGAACTGCAAAGAAGATTAACGACGTCAACTTCAAAAGTTAACATTGACTCACGGTATAATCGTAAATGAGATGGAACTGAGTTCCGCCATCTACCGAGCATTCACTTTCCCAGTCGCGTTTGAAGAAATCCCCCGTAACAAATTTTACTTTTCCGTGCTTGTACTGTGTTTTGGCTTCTACGTTACCGAAATTGCAATCAGATGGGTTTGCAAGCTCAGACTCTGCATAAGCAGTGGCAATCTTAACGGCAGTTTCTGAGATTTCCAATCCCCAAACATCAAAACCATGAAGTGCCAACATGACAACATCGTAGCCTCTTCCGCAGCCCTATATTACAACATTAGTATAAAATTTCCATGGGCCAATTGTGGCATGGAAACTTAGATAGTTCACGCACTGGCACAAGCATACGCAATGGGCGCCCACAATGTCTGACCGGCAGTATGTCACGCTGCTCCTCAACAAAATCAATCAAGGCCGGTGATGGTTTGCCACGATCCCACAGATCACTCTGATCTGTATCCCATAAGTCGGACCATCCCAAATTCTGGGTGTCTCGAGTTCTTCTTGGTTCAGCCTGGTACTTCAGTATTTGGACGGACATATCAGATGCATACCGGGTTTGGAAATGGCTGATGAGGCGACCCGGGCCCTCTGCAGTTGAATTTTCCGAAGAGCTCATCTTTGTTGACTTTTCTTCCATTCAAGTGCAAACGTTAATTTACAACTTACAGATAACGTTACCAAAGGCAGCTTTACATCTTAATGCACTGCTGAGCGTATCTATTCCGTTGGGAGCTAGATCAAAAAAGTAAAGTGGGGCCCAAACGCCACGAACTCCGTAGGGCGTGACTTGACAATTGACTCGCTCCAACGCGTTCATCACTCGCATTTGCGAGCGAATTTTTGACAGATCAACGGGCGCGTGTCGATATCAAGATCTTCCTCTCGTTTGCTGCGCTTGCTACGCTTCTGAATTCCTCCATACATGACTACAATCGAGTATCAAATTCACAGGATTACGGCTTCACCGACTACTGCGGGAGATGTATACGTGGAAATGATGGACAGTTATGAGGCTTCTCCATGGAAGCAGAGTTGATGAACTGATTGGGAATGCCACGAGGTAACAGCTCTGGGAGAGAATATTTGGGCCAACAGCCAGCCACTTGTTCTCATTTCATGATTAGTGAATAGAGGTTGGCTATGAAGGCCCGGTGTCATTGCGTGTGGAGGATATTTCAACCTCGCTCCTTGGGCTCGACAAAAACTTAGGATCAGGGTCCAGCTAAAGCAGGTGCAAAGGAGCGAGGATCTAACGAGAGGCCAAACGAATACAGAAGGCGGTATTTCAAATGACATTTCTTTGCAGGAACTGCCTTCGTCTACTTCCGTCTTTCGGACACCGAGTTCAGTTGCATCATTGCGAACTTCGGTCGTTTCACTAGATAAAGTAGATGGTTAAACAGTACCACATGATTATCTTTATTTACTTAAGTCCCATAAATGCTCATACCGCTGCCGCATCTTGTAATATTATAGACGTCGTCTTTCGTCGCATTCCGCATCTCTTTGAGGGAGAGGGCGTGTCGCATTGAGCTTTTTATGAAGGACTTCGTATTGGTCAGAGGTATGCTTTTCCCTCTCCGAATCTTTGTTCCTTTTGGTGAGATGCCTCGTAAGGTTGCTGCCCTGCGTTTGGGACTGCTGATCGCGTCAGTGAACGTCACTAAAATGCCGCGAGTGAGTACCACTATAGAGATGCTGTGCGAGTGTGAGGCTAATCATTGCAGGGTAGTAACTGTTGTCGCGAAACTAGAAGAGAAGGCGAGCGCATTTTTCAAATCTTCGAGAGCTGCGACCGTTTTGTTATCGCGATTGGGTTGACAGATAATGAAATAGATGGAAGACTTAGCGGACAGCTATGGAGCCGAAACCGCTCGACTTTCTGATGAGTGAATACGTGTTTCAATTGCATCCGCAAGGGTCAGCATGTCTGCAATCCTAAAATAGGCGTGGCTTAATACTGAAAGAATTCAATGAGTACAGGAGCCGTAACTTCGAGCTGAGCTTTGTCTGGGGCATGACGGGGAAGATGGAGATTGTGGGGTTATCGTTCAATGACGCACACTTGTTTGGAATTGGTCATCATGAGATTTGTTATTAATAGCTTGGGTGCGGCAGATGCGAACATCAGGGGCTTTCACGGTTAGACCGCACTACATTATGCAGGGCGCTCAGACTTCTAGGCCCACGTGATACCACGCTAGTGTTACTGAATAGGGCATAACTAGCTGGCTCTCGCGATATGATGGTTAATCAAATCGTCAACCCCAAAACATCGTCTCAACATAATGTGCGAGAACACGTTTCAGCGTGCTCATTATATTGAAGAACCATGTTCAAACTGTGTGAGCAGGAAATGGAAGAGCGAAGATGATGAGGAAAATGTGCAAGACACGAAGGGCGAGGCTTTATTCTATGTGAGCAAGAAGGCAAAGAATGAGGATGAGAAGGTAGAGGGGAGAGATACGGGACCTACATCATACGTCATAAGATAAATAGTATCATTGTCATTTTAAATTGCGATTTAAACTATGGCTCAAATTGCATGTGCGGTTGCCAATTGTGGCTGGCGATGTTGTGAGGAAAACCATTGATGATGTTGGCGTGGCGCAAATCGTCGTCACTCTGAAACTAAGATTACATTGTTCTTAAATTGCGGATTCAACTGTGGCTCAAATCGCGCGTCCGGTTGCCATCTATGCCCGTGAGTGTTGACAGTGGTAATAAGCTGATAGAGATAAATGGCTTACGATTTTGGAAACAGCACCGATCTGCTGGTTATCACCCGGTAATACCAGCCATTAACCACACCTCAATTTTCTGCTGCAAAGTGCCATCACGCGTAAGTAAACCACTGCGGCCACGTAAATATAACATGGCGCTATAGCGGCAGTGAAATATGTAATTAGATTCAGAATGAATTGCCCTCGAACCAGCAACCAGGAAAGGGCCAAATGGCGAACTGAGTGCAGGGAGAAGTTAGCCAGTCACATTCGTAAGGGTACTCGGTACATAATAAGCCATATCTAAGTTATGTGAAGCCTGAAACTAGTTGACGAGACAGAGAACCAACACAGAACTTATCCAAGCACAGAATTTCATTATTGAAAGCCTGTCTACACTGTTAATTAATGAACTGCTCCAGAAACAAGAAGTGACCGACACGGGGATGCGCCTTCAGACAGATGAAACCGGAGCCCTGCCCAGAGATGTAGCATGAACGATCGCCGAGATCCGTAGATGGCGCAGAACGAGCATATCGTCTACAAACGCCCTTCTGGATATTCCGACGTCATTTAAGCCACTCTTCTGACAACACCTACTCCGACCCTTGAAACGAAGTTAAGTAGACTGTGCAAAGCCTTTATCAATGGTGCGCCTAAAAGGCCTAAAAGGCCTAAACGCTAAAGAACTTGATACCGAGGTTACTAAAGCTGTGTTAGGCGTCCAATCTGGGGAGTTTTAAGTCCTCGTACGAAGCTGCAAGCCAACTCGGGCTTAGTGCAAATACTGTACGGGTCGTGTCAATGGAGGCTCGTCGCCTTCTCAAATCTGCCAAAACGAACGTAAATTTTCGTACGCACAATAGAATGTACTTTTCAAGTCGGTTAAGGAGCTAACTATAGGTCGCTATTCACCAGGGCATCGGTTGTTGAAGGAAATAGTTGAGGAACTTCGTACGAAACGAACTTATAATTTCAACGACGCGCCTCCTCTCCCTTTCCAACCTACATCACAATACAACCTCGGACGAGGCTGGGCTTCACGCTTTATCAGCGATGACAAATGTCAAGACATTTGAGAGAATCAAGTCTACGGTTTGATTCCCTAAAGACTTAAAAAAGTATGAACGGGAGAATGACTAGCATACCGTCCCAGTCGAACGGAGGATGTTTGATTCCGTCATCTGTTCATTTATATCATGTCGCACTCCTGGAAGAGAAGCAGTTTTTGAAGAAACAAAATCATGTTTCTTATCTGATGCGTACGGAATTCAGAGAGTTTCGAAAGTAAATCCAGTTGACTATGAGCTATGAGAGAAGTCTCAAAATGCTCGAGAGTCCAATTCCTCCAGAAAACATAGCCCCAACGGTTACAAAGCTTGCTTTCGATAGGGTAGACATGCCACTGATACCATGACCAGATGTGCAACCTCCAGCGGTCCTTGCTCCAACAGTAAGAGCTGCGCCTCCAACTATCGCTCGGACCAAGGAGATAGGGCCTGATTCTGTCAAAGGATTCAGGCCAAACGTTTTGCTCAAGCACCAACTCCCCGCTAGCATCCCGAGGGCGAAAATGACGGGACTTGGGGATGGCCAAGTGGAAGTTTTGTTTGGCGACATGCCGGTGACTCGACAGATGTATTGTCCCATTCTTTCGTATGCGGTCGAAACACCAACAGGAGACTTCGTGAGAAAGAGGGATGCTGCTTGTGCACCGCCGATGAGGAGTCCACCAATTATTGGATTCAGTCGATGAGACCCGTGAATTTCAGGCGCGAGGTATGAGGCTGAGATGATTATAGAGAGACAGATAAGTTCGTAGATGAGGACTGCTTGCGTTGAGCTCATTCTCGCGGACTCGTACACGGTGTGTTCCGTTTTATTAGCAAGCTGATCTTTTTGGGGTGTTGTTAAAGGTGATATGGGTGCATATTTTGCACAGTGTCCAAATTGAGACCATAAGAGGCCACCGAGAATACCACCGATGAGTACAGAAAATCCTGAGGATATGCCAGAAGCGACCTGCACCAAGACCGTTCCTGGGCATGCTCCTGTGAGTGCCATTCCGCAACCCAATATCAATCCACCGATTACATTTCCGTCATATTTATGCAGGCGGTTCAAATCGGAAGGTTCGCGGGGCTTGGAAGGGGCGACGTTTGCTTGTTTTGCTAGCTCAATGAGTATTCTGTTTTCCACTTTAGACTTCTATTCATGACATTGAGAAGGACAAGAGCACTTACGCGCTGCTTCCACTGGCTGTTAAGAAGACTTTCAACATATAGAAATCCGACAGGTTAAGTTGCGACAATATAATCGTTGGAGAGTAAACACCAGACAAAAGAAGAGCAGAGCCGAATAATGCCCCTGACACCCCCGTGGACATGAAGTTGGAATTCATTTCCCTATACGATAGGCTGGAGATTCCGAGAAATAATGTCGTTGATTCAACAATGAACGAGGAATGGAGATTGGTTGATACGCTTTAAATGAAGATTTGAAGGATACAATGCAGCGTCTAGTTAAGTACGTCTTCTCTCATGCAGTGACTGTGTTTATGGAACTAAGAAGGCCTCGGTAAGGTCCGCAACTACCTCGGAAGGGTCACAGATGTAGCAGCGAATTACAAATGATCGGATCACCATTGTAGCTACTTGGGGGCTTGTGGAAAATTTTCAACCAATACCCTGAAACAAATTCCAACTTTTTGCTTCGGGAAGAAGCTGGACTGTGGTCGGCGACTTCGAGGATTAGGAAGCGCAGCCATTGGTCGCGCACAGGTTATTTAATGGCGATGCGGCGACCTGCAGACCTAGACCCCGAGCTCGACTTGCAGGGGTTGAATAGACCCCGATTTCGGGAAAAGCATTGGTAGTGGCGCCCCGGATACGTCACAGGCCGACCAATTCCCGACATACATCTCTCCACCACAACCAAATGGTAACAGAAGAAAAATAATCGCAAGACCACAACCATCAAAAGAACTCGCGCAACATTGATCGCCACAAATATTCTTTTATGCAAATCTTAAGACCCTTAAATACTTTCATGCTATTTGGCCGAGTCCTTACAGGTCGTAACATCTATCTCACCGCATCAACCATAGGTATTCCCCCCATCTGCCTTGCTCTATTCCCGTGCTAATTCCTTTTCCAGAACACTTTCGTCCCTCGCTCATTGCTTCCACTAAAGCAATTGAGCTATACCACAAAATGGTCAATAAGCCAGACATTTACGCATGTTTTGAAGCCGTGACGGCCACATGGCAATACGTTGTAGCAGATCCCGAAACCCAGGACGCCGTGGTCATTGACTCGGTCCTTGATTTCAACCCAGTGTCAAGTCAAATCAGTACAAACACCGCAGATGGACTCCTTGATCTGATATCAAAGAACAACCTTACCATCGTTCGCATTCTTGAAACCCATGCACATGCGGATCACCTCACTGCCGCTAACTATCTCCAACAAAAGCTTGTCAGTCAAGGGAGTCCACGACCGGACATTTGCATTGGCGCACGAATCACTGAAGTACAGGCAACGTTTGCCTCGAAATATCAAATCAATGTTTCCGAGCTTGCCAACGTGTTTGACAAGCTTTTCCAAGACAATGAAGAATTCATGATCGGAGAAATTCGGGCCAAAGTCTTGCACCTACCTGGGCACACCCCCGATCATGTGGGGTACCAAATTGGAGAGAATGTGTTCACCGGAGACTCGATCTTCAATCCTGATGTTGGGTCGGCTCGAGCTGATTTCCCTGGGGGGTCAGCAACCGCACTTTACGCCTCAACACAAACCCTTCTAGACTTGCCTCAAAACTATCGTCTCTATGTCGGACACGATTATCCACCAGAGAGCCGTACGGGGAATGAATCTGGAGTGAAGCACAAGCCATACACGACTGTAAAAGAACAGAAGGAGGAAAACAAGCATGTCAAGACTGGAACCGAGGAGGAAGAATTTGTTAAATTTAGGTTGGAGAGAGATGCTGTGCTTGGAGAGCCCAAGTTACTGCATCAATCCTTGCAGTTCAACATTCGGGCAGGAAAGCTTCCGGAGACGACAGAAGGTGGTGATATGTTCCTTTATATTCCAGTGAAGGCGTCGAAGGAGTTGGTCAGTTTGATGCGGGGGTTTAAATTGTAGGAAAAGGGGATACGTTGGAGAAGCCGAGTTATTAGTTATGATTGGGCAATCGAAACTACCCTAATGTACTTCTTAAGCAGCTTCATTTTCGCTGCCTTTAAGTTGCTTTTTTAATGCTTTTAAGTTAATGATTTTCTCTTTTACGCGCTGCAACCACTTCAGCACCCCTGTATTCTCCTAGGGTAGTTCCACTCAGCTCAAATATCCCTAAAATAATTAACAGCTTCTAAAATGAAAATTTCCACTAACTATAAGAAATCGTAAATGGTGTATTTCCTGGGTTTAGATGAAGAGTTGGAGATGAGGTATTTCGAAGCGAAACGGCCAGGGGCGCTGGACGGGAAGCAAAATATAGTAGGTTTGATAGTGACAACCAATTATGGGGTGCTCCGTAAAAACAGAAGTGGAGAATTTGTGGCTCGAAGTGGATTCCCGTAACCTCTCCGCGCTAGGACTACAGCGCAATATTAGACACCGGAGACTCTAAGCGAGGTCGCCGAACTTCTCAACGGGAACATTCCACCTTTGGGTTATTGGTTAATGTCTTATTGAACAATCGTTGTCTGTAGAAATTTAACATTTTCAATCAAGTCCGAGTTGCGAATTGATCATCCATTTGGCCAGGCCCGCCTGAATTCTAATCCAAAAGCCAACACCACCTGATTGTTTACAAATCACAGAACTTGGTGAATTGCTGCCTCACATCACCTTCACGTAGAAATTCTTGCTGGGTATCGTACTAACAAACCAGAACTTCGAAACCCATACCTAACACCAACCAAGATAAGTAGTTTCGAGCACGAACGGAACGCCGCAGAAGATCACAGTTCCAAGGATGAGCTCCTTGTCATACAATTCGGCACAACGAGAAATGGCACCGCCACCATGCTCACCACGTTGGAAAACTTTCCTCCACACTCCCATCAAGGATGACTTTCTTCTCGAGGTCCAACTTCTCCTCCTGTCTTTCAGTATTGGGATTCAAGATGCGGCATCCTTTCCCGACTGTCAGTCACACTTCGCTACTTGTCTCACTGATTTTACACTTTTTGTTGGTAAGGCAACGCTAACGTGCGACTTGACCCAGATCATTGCTTTGCTTCCAATCAGACAGGAAACACTGTCCTGCTCGCAGTCGGGGTGGCTAAGCTCACCACCCTCTTTTCACTCTCCAACATCGGCATATCCCTCTCCATGTTCGTGTTGGGTGGCTTCCTCCCCGGTCAATTAGGCAATTACTTGGGCCCTCGAAAACGGTGGTGGTTGATCTTTACATCCATTATTCAAACAGCACTCGTCTTCATAGCAGCAGGAATACAATACGCTGGTCCCAACCCGGTCCTAGACACTGGGCCTCAGGCGTTAGTAGTCATCTCGTTGCTGGCATTTAGCTCTGGAGCGCAGGTGGCGATGGCAAGAGGACTAAATGTCACGGAAATCACAACTGCCATGGCTACCGCTGCATATATTGATATTTTCATTGACGAAAACATGTTTGAAAAGCAAAACAGGAGGAGAAATAGACGGGTTGCCTTCTTGGTCAGCCTGTTTGCTGGGAGTTTTGCGGGGGCGTTTGCGTATAAAGCTCGAGGTAGTCCATTTGCGCTAGTCGTCAGTGGAGCGGGAAAAGCACTTGTCACGGTCACCTTGGCTGCGAACAAAGGCATTGGGGACGAGGAAGTCGAGGGGGAGACAAAAGATGGAGGAATCGTCTAGGGTCAGAAATTGCTCTTGGTGGTGCAGTAATCCTTCCCCAAAATGAGGGCCTGCGGCCAGAGATTAGATCAACCCTGCTCTCAAACTCGTTCATATTTAGCTACACACAGATATAGTAAATCAAAGCTGAGAACAGATACAGCTGTCCCATAACTTGTCGTAAGTTACTGCAAGCGGTTGGAAAGTTTTCTTGTCTGTAAAAGTTGACTATACAGTGGCACCAAGTGTGGTAAGTCATCGATCACGGCTCTAAACTTCAGCTTGAACCACGACCGTAGTCGCTGCACTAGTATGCTTGTAGTATAGGCTAGAGGGGTGGGAAGCATACCGGACTTACCTGAAAGAGGGTGCCGTTAGAACAGCAACTACTCCTGGTTGGGATCTGTGAGGGGATGTTTCTCGTGGCGACGAGTTAAATAGGTTACGATACACGTGGTGTAATAGTCCGTTTCACACTCGAAGCACGCGAAGGCTCCCCCCACTTTGAAGCAAGTATCTCTTAAGAGACTTACCTTCTTTCCTTAGATTAGTACGACTTCAAATGGGCATGACTCATAGAAGCACAGAATCCCTCAACTGCAAAATACTCGATGTCCGAACTAAACTCTGTTACATAAGAAAGACTATACATAACGTACTTGATAAGTAAGCGGTCCATACAAGTAGGCGGTCCACGCCCTACCAAAACCACCACTTTACAGACCAATTATTCAACAACCAATTAAAATTATTATTATTAAATTAAACTAAGAAGAATTAACTCGTTCTAGGCACGTACGGGCCGTATGTTCAAGAGACCTGCAAACACTACACGTCCGTGGCGCACGGATCCGTCGCTCCTCAACCCCACCCGTAGATTGCTCTACGGGCTTGATATTTGTAGTTACGGATCGATCTAAACCCTCCTGGACTGTTAAAACACCTCCCGTAGCAATATACGACTGTCGTACGGCTCTCTTTTTCTTTTGACGCTCATTTGCAGCCTGTAGCTTCTTATTTTCGTCCGTAAGGAGGACTGCGGAATGCATCGCCATTTAACAACCCTTAACTAATTATTGAATTGCACGGTCCGTAGGACTAGAAGAACCGGCCGTACGGCGCTATACGAAGTCTCCAATTGCCTTAGCTTGAGATTCTAGCTCCTGTATATTGTGTGGCGTTTCAGGGACCTAGGATGCTTGTTTGTTAACGGACAGAATCGGAGGAGTAGGCGTCCGTAATTGAGTATTAAGCTTCAAGAGAACACGTTCTAGATTGTATAGGACTAATCCTGTAGCTACGAACCCACTACAGATCGTACGTGAGGTTAAAGCTTCCGTACAGGCTGTATAATAAGCTAGAAGGAAATTAGACTTATCAATATGATTAACTCCAGCCTACATAAGATCTTCAATTTGTCGCCCGTATGACCGTTTTAGGACTGCAAAACAGCTTACATTAAGAGGTTGAAGTAAATGCGAGGAATGTAGAGGCATATAGAGAGTAATAATATTACAGTCCTTGCAAAACAAGTCAAATTCAGCTGTAATATGACTTCCATGTCCGTTAAGAATAAGAAGTCGATATACTCCTTTCCTACAATCCTTTGTATGTTTTTCAAAGACGTCTGTAAGCTAGATAAGGCCTAATTAGTCTGTAGTCCAGCCGTTATCACTAACTGTAATTTTCTAATTAGATGGTAAAGCGTCTGTATACTAGGTAGAGATATGAAGTTTGCCTTTAAGTATAATCATTAGAGGAAGCAACCAACCGTCCGCATTAATACACTTAATAGCCGTAGTCCATTTGCGGTTCCTAGGTTGGACCGTTACAGGCTATAACGTACGATTAGAGGCTGTAATGACTTTTGCGGTTGAAATCACACCCATTTGAAAGCCCGTCTCATCAAAGTTATAGATATCCACGTCCTAGATTCCATATTTTGCAACCGTATTTCGTACAAGTCGGAACCAGTCTCGAATAACAGTCGGGTCTTCGCATAAGGCACGCTTATAATCGTATTTGCGATTATAACAGGCCCGTAAAGAGTCGTGGCGTCGTACGAAGTTATATGGCCATTAGACGCCAACTTGTTGCGGGGGAGACGCGTCCGTACTAGTCCGTTTTTAAAGCAATAAGTTAGCCATATCTCAAATTAAAGCCGTACGAACTAGTAAGCCTCGCTCATCCATAGATAAGATCCAATTAACAAGCGTTAATTCCTCTGTATCTGTAAGTTTAAGGTTTACGGACCGTATTTCTCGTTGCAGAACGCGTCCTTGGAGACGCGCCCGTAAAGTTGTATGAGAGACCTCGTACGTGTCCGCTGCGCCCCGTATACTAGTAAAATAGCCTGATTTGTATGATTTGACCGCAAGGGCCATTCGCCCTTCTTTAGATAGTGATTGGATATCAATTGGTTGAGACATGGCTAGTAAAGTGGTCTGTAAAGTGGTGGTTTTGGTAGGGCGTGGACCGCCTACTTGTATGGACCGCTTACTTATCAAGTACGTTAAAAAAAAGTAAACTTGAGCATATACCCGACAGTCCTCAGGTCTTCTTGATCACCAGCACCAACCATCCCAAGATTCTATACCCAGCAATTATCCCAATCATGATTCCGATCCACTCTCCTTGTAGGCCAGTGCGATAACCAAACTGCGCCAAGATTGTTGTGCCCCTGATCTTGCCTACGGATGCAAGGTCACTCTGATACATGCAGCTATACCCAGACGTAGCACTTCCAGCACAATCAAAGTTTCTGCTCTCGAATTCATTGACCATCATGCCCTGGAAAACGTAGGCTTGGTAGTTTATGTAATGGAAGACGTATTTCCAAAAAACATTTAGGGTGGTAAGAGGCACGAGAAAACCATCAACGCACATCCAGAGTCCATTGGCAAACGCTGCAACAGCAAGTGCAACGACGAACACAGGGAATATAGAGCTGACGAGTACAATGAGGGACTCTGCGGCGACAAGATCAAGAAACAGCCAAAGAACCCAGATGAAGAATGCATTCGCATTAGGTCGAAAGTTGCTGAGCCAGTATTCAACAACCGAGAATAGGAGGGCAATGAGAAACAAGTACGGCAGACCAATGATGAAGTTGGCGAGTGTGAATGCCAGCGGGCCGCAAAGACCATTGGCACGCTCTTTCGCGAAAGTTGCGCGGTCTTCTAGAAAAGCAGGAACATAAGCAACCGCCATGAAGGACATGAATGCAGATCCGAAGAAAATGGCGTTAATGAAGGGTTGAATATCGTTTTGGCTCGTGTTCAGGCGAAGGAAGGTGGTGCCCATAAGTATGGCAAGGCCAAGGTACATAGCAATACGTATGCCATAGGCAACAACGTCACGATACGACTTGATCCAAGACCGGTGAAGAAGAACCAGAGGGATTACGAAAAGATTCTGTTTTTCAACCTTGATCCGGGATATATCGAGTCCAGCCTTCTCGGGGCTATTGGCCTCTGTCAAAGCAGTCTCGAGATCAGATTTGATGGCGCGAGCATTGTTAGAGCTCGTCCAAGCCTCATGAATGTGCGCCATCCGTGCCTTTGAGTCATCTCCTTCCCGAATAAAATCAGTGTTGATCAGATCAAGAAGAAACTCCGCAGGGTTAATTTCGAGTGGCATTTCGTATCCGAGAGCGCCGAAATACTTCCGCGCTTCTATAGGAGGTCCAAAGTAACAGGTCTTTCCCGATGAGAGTAAGCAAAGTTTGTCGAAGAGTTTGTATGTTGATGTTGACGGCTGGTGAATTGAAGCAATAACAATCAACTTGCGATATGTCAGTAAAGTTCTGCTAGTGAGGTCTTCTCGTGAATGGTGGACAACTGACATTGTTTCTCCTCCCAATCTGCTTAATATAGTTTATAACTTCGAAACTGAGTGCCGAGTCTAAGCCGCTTGTAGGCTCGTCAAGAAAGAGTATTTTAGGATCAGTGACCAGCCTACTGGCGACTCCTAGTCGTTTTTTTTGGCCGCCGCTGAGCCCCTTCTTGATCGGTGTACCGACAATGGTGTTTGCTTGAGCGTTCATTCCAAAACTTCCAAGAAGGTCATCTACACGTCTCAGCCGTTCCTTTTTTGAGATTGAGCTATATACTAGAGTTAGCCTGATGAAACACCATCTAAAGTCATCTTACCCAGGGAGTGCGAGCCGGGCAGCGAAATTCATTGTTTCGCGAACTGTTAAACTGCCAATCAAGGCATCTTCCTGCTCAACATATGCTGAAAGATGTCGAAGATTTTGCCAATTAATGGCTTGGCCGTTGGTGAGAATGTCCCCATGGGTTGTAGCTCCAGCGGCGGCTGCTCTATGAGCTAGCGTGTTGAGAAGAGTTGTCTTTCCTGAGCCAGAAGGCCCCATGATGGCGATCATTTCGCCTGCTCTTACAAGTCCATTTGCGTCGGTGAGAATAGATAGCGGTGCTTTGGTCGTGCGGTCCTTAACAGTGACGTTCATAGCCTTCCATCCGAATGTCTCAACAATATCATTAACCAGATGCACACTAGGAACAGTATTCAGCTCGAGATCTTTTCCATGAACGTGCGAGTTAGTTTGTACATCTCGAGGTTCATAGGACCCAGAGCCGATTTGCTGGGCAGTTTTGGAAGATTGAATACTCATCCTAAGGTTACGGAAATTGTCCTTGACACGGCTGGTATGTTGATTTAAGAAGTGATAACAACATGCACTATTTGAACAAGGAATGGTTGAACCTCATCTTATAGTTGCAAGATATCTGCTGTTGTATCATTGACTAAAATTTGAAGTTAGCTGAATTTAGCCTAGCTTTGTTCTGCAGGCTTTTAGGGTCGGCGAACAACCAGACGTCCTTGCTTCGCTTCTTTTAATATGAGTTGAGGTGACGCCAACCATTCGGCGATCATTCAATACTAGGGTAGATTGAGGAATAGTGTGTGTCTTCCATGCCTACCAATAAATGCGACTCGGCGAACATCGAGACACGGGACTCATGCCCCATCCGGCCGAACTCTAAACACAACATCGGGGATAAAAACAATTCTTGAGATAATTTCAATTATGATGATCTCTTAGTTCGGCGATGTTTCGATCTAGCGTCCTTGTAAGTAATCTCCATTCTTCAAGCTTAAATCTGGGAGATGTAAGACAGATCCATCCAGAAAAAGATCAGGTTTTGATTGCAAGAGCAAAACGCCGCCTTATTTCCACCCCAATCACCAGGATCATTACTGCATCTCACAGCTCAAGATCTCCATGTACGCTAAATCAAAGAAATCCCTGCAACGGGCAGGCACAGGCGAAAATAACAGCCAACATGACCAAAGACGGAGGAGGATCAGGGAAGCTTGTGAGCACGATGCAAGGTTAATAAATTCAAGGTAGCGCATAAAACCTCCAAATCTTACAACGCTGTGCTTTGATGCAGAATAAATAGTGTGATGCTGAGTCTCGGTGTGGCGTTGCAGGTGGGATGACTTAATTTTTATTGCTACTCAGGAAAAGGAATCCTTAGCTTGCTAGGTATGCCATCTACCCCCGAATGACTTCAATTTTATCTTTTATCAGGTCATTGAGGGTACCACTTGATAGAGGTGCGCCTGAGGTATTGACTCGGGTATCCGGAAATTCTTAAAAATACACAGTAGTTACTTATCAACGCTATACATATACTAGATGAGATACTAACTTACGGAAAAGCGCGAAATAGAATCTTGAGGATACTCGGACAATTTTACAGCCACCATTTCCAGTCCCCTTACAAATCTAATTCATCGATTTCACCCTTGTTTCCATGTACGGACTGTTCCAAAGGCGCTGGAGTTGAACATGAGTTATGTCTCGGTAGGGCTAAGCCCCATATTCCAAACCAGCTACGTCTACATTACATCAAACCGAGGATGTCAGTTCTTTTGCAACCTGAGCAGTGAAGTGTGCTCACCTGAGTTGGCTCAGAAACGGCAATTACATGGGCTCGTTTAGATCATATAACGTTAGCCATATATAATTTTATAGGAATAATAGTTGCCAATCATTGAATAATGTTATATCTGAAGTTAGCTATCGTTATAATGGCTGGAACAGCGACGAGTTTGTTATAAGGGTTGGAACTCGTCGCTGATGATTTCCTCGCTAATAAAACTATCTGCCATATCTCCATCGTCGAGGCTGTTCCAAAGTAGAGAATTCAAAGTAGAAGTACGAGTCGAGAGAACTTCTTGCGCGACTCCACTCACCTGCTCGAGAACTCTCTTGGCTGACGGCCATATCTCGGCCATAGCTTTCAGACCACCTATACTCAAACGAACATATCCCTTCAGGTCATCATCTTCACTAACCAAAGTGGAGGCTGACCAGCATGCAAGGTGAACAATCGAGGCGAGAGCAATAGCGCAGGTAAAAAAATGGGTGTGCTTGACCAGGGATGTAGGTAAGGTGATAAGCTTAGTGATACCTATAGCGGACTGCACAGTCTTGGCACTATGTAACCTCTGTAATTGCCATCCAGGAGCTCCTTGTAGATGTGGTGCACATGAAGTGATAGATTGAGACGCAAATCCATGGAGTTGAGAGTACTTCCGGTGGAGTAATATCGAGCTTCTAGTGCAGGAGTAAGCATCAGCTTAGTTAAATCACCAAATGTGCGAACCTACACGTTCGTGATCATGTGCGCCTGAAACAGCAACTCGTCGAATTTGCCATTCGAGTCAAAGTATTCCTTCTTTGAATTTGGGAGGTGCAACCTCCAATTTATAAGGTGATTGTCTAACCTGCCCAAAAGCGCGTCGTCAAGAAATGCAGCATCTTTGTGCTGTAAGATACGGCCAAGATTTCGAATTGCAAGAATTCTATACGTGTACGAGGACCATCCTGGTTCTTCGTTGCTAAACCAAAGTTCGTCGAAATCATCAATTGTATATAGTGTGGAGATACGCTATAAAGAACATCAGTTTCGCTTCGCTACTAAGATGATAAAGATGACTGACTCCAGATCTGAAAACGTCCTCCTCACATGGGAGGGACACATTTGCTTCAATCTCAAAGAGGTGAAACGTGCTGATCTGGTGCAATCCAGCAATGATACCGTTGACGATATACAATTCCCACCAAGTTCTCCGCCAACTTTCTTCTAGGACCGGAAGCCCTCCACCATTTAGTATGGCGAAGTCATGCTGGTGCATGCCAAGTTGTATGGCCACTTTTTGCGCGCGAGTAAGTACTTCCAAAGCTCTTAGTTGTTCATTATTGCCATCTAGACCAATAACGAAGAGAAGAAGTGCTTGGACAAGAAATCCATCATTTGGAATATCTGCACTAGCTAGTAATGTCTCTAGCTCTAGTGCAAAAGTGGCCGTCAAGCTGGTGGAAACGTACTGGGATGCAACATAGCACATTGCCGTCTCTAAATGTGGGATAGGCTTCGTTCTTAACAATTCCATTGCGTGTTCTCTCGGAGCCAAGAAAGGGTGTGCCTGATGAAAAAAATGAAAAAAACCTTCTAAGCAGCGTTGCCGGTATCCAAGATGAATTTGATTATCGAGGGTGAATAGATAGCTACTGTTGAAATCTCCTGAAACCAAAGAGCCCTCATCAAGATGGTTCGTATCTAAGGATACAGAAGTAACAGCAGTGTCTGCAACTAAGGGGCCTGTATCTTTGTTATCAATGTCATAGGAGTAGTTTTACGGTAACTTACGATTAGGACTTTGGGCCTGGGTGTTATACCTACGGAGGCTTTTATACCCTCTCTTAGATCTAATATACTGGCAGTAACAGCCATAACTCTGGCATCGGGCACAGGGACGACCCCCATCACATTTCAAATGCTTGTCACGACAAGCCGTACACACAGTGGAGATATTGGCTCGATCCTCAGAAGATATAGCGATTTGTTCGACTTGGCGAGAATTGGCATGATTAGAGCCACTTGTAATTGGATGAGCATCTGTCGGAGGTGGCAATGATGTATTCATGATTTCGAAGGCTGTCACACGTCCGAAGGGTGCTTATATGGAAGATTTGAAGTTTCGATAAAGGTCGCGGATTTGTGAAGAGAACAATCACTATGACTAAAGTGTAATATCCACTGCAGAGAATAGAAGCTTGTGGTTGTAAATCGCATGGCCAACCATTTTAGAAGTAGAATAAGATGCTAGGCAACGCAGCCCGCACCCGCGAAAGTAGAAGTGCCCGGAATTGGCACTAACGTAATCTTTTGTCGCCGACCATATTTTTCGGCTATTGTGTTTCATGTCTCATGACAGTATACCTAGTGCTCGGAGTCATGTTGATATCGCCGACCCTAGGGGACTACGTGGGCATGAAGTCCGCGTGATCGCCACAGCTACGTCTAACGGTAGCGCAAAATTTGATCGCCGACGTTAGTCCCGCAACGGGAGTTGACATCCTCTGCGGTCTTTCAGGTAGGCTCTTACTCTCTAGTTGAGTGGGAAACTCGTATATACCGTTGCAAATTGAAACTGAAGAAGGCCGTGATGATAGTGCTTCTAAAAATGATTGACAGAATCTTACAATAGATGTAAAGGGCGAAGGTCTTACAGATCACCACTCAAAACTGCCTTAACCACAATAGCATTGGTTCACAATCGCCGAGGCGGGAATCATTAGTCACATCGGCGATCTCGCTTAACATACCCCGAGAGACATTTATTATCCGCTGGCCCGGGGTTCCTAGCAAAGACCCCACTTCTTGGATCGCCGTCACAAAGAATTCTAAAGACACCGATAACTCCTGAGAGAGGAGTGCCCACGATCTCACATCTCACTGAACTTCAACTATGAAAGGATACCTTTGTATAAGCTACTCGCCGATATGTCTTCCGCGTCCCCGAAATCACCGTCTCTGCGTGGGGACCCACCACGACCTGCCCCACTCGCATGCACAACCTGCCGGAGGAAACATTTGAAGTGTGATGCGAGACAACCGATCTGTGCTCGTTGTGCTAAGGCAAGCTTACGATGCACCTACACGCCATCTCGTCGTGGCTACAGTAGACCTAGGAGTGGACGCCTCGGTGCAGACCGAACAGAAGAACAGTCTGCTTCACAACCGGGGGCGTCTGCCATAGGTGTCCTATTCCCAATACCTTCCGAGGTTTCAGGCTATTCAGGCAGCAATCGCGATGAGACGAGAACAAACACGGTGGAGTTCTACCAAACGAGCAATGATGTAATTCCTCCGCAAAACGCCGTGTCCACGGCTTCGTACCGCTCACCATCCATATTATCATCAGTCGATGCTAAGCAGCTTGTCGAATTGTTCTACACATATTTTTATCCTGCTCATCCAATTCTGCTTCCAAAAACATTATATTTTGGTCGAAATTATCCAAGTTGTGTTCAGCATGTGGTCCAGTTCATTGGAAGTCATTATTCTTCTTCAATATCAGGTGACCAGTCTCGCTCAGCCGCTGCCGAAGAACTTGCAAATGGCACACAAAAGACTCCTTGTATGGTGCAAGGTCGGCTGCTGTTTGCTATCGCGCTGCACGGTCGTAACGAGACTAAGCATGCTCAATCAATGCTTGCTCAGGCAGTTTGTCTAGCTCGAGAAATAGGCATGAATCAGAGAAACTTTGCCACTATTAATGGCCAGCAACAGATTGTTGAAGAAGAGAGCTTACGCCGTACATGGTGGGAACTTTACGTTGTCGACGGCATCATGGCTGGGTTTTGGAGGAAGTCTGAATTCAACATTCACAGTTTCGCATCAGATGTGCTTCTGCCTTGTGAAGAGGCTACCTACATGGATGCAGCCTGCCTTCCGGACCCTCCAACTGTGGCAAGATTCGATAATAGGTTATTCGAAGACGACGAGATGCTATTCTCTTCATTTTGCTACAGAATTGAGGCAGCCCGTATCCTTGCAAGAGTACTGGCCCTATCTGGAGCTCGAGACGTTCACCAGGACCAAGTCCAAGCTATTGATAACGCCCTTGCTGGCTGGGCGCATCACCTTCCACCTGCAAAAGCTGACATCATTGATACATTTGGCGAGGTTGATGAGATTTTATTCCAGGCACATATGATTATCCAATATGCAAGCCTCTTCTTGCACTTCCCACGGAGCAATCTGCTCTCGACACTAGCAGCAACAGCTAACATTGCTGGTGGCCAGAGAAATATTCATGTATCGCCATCCTCTACACAACACACCCACGCTATAAAAGCGATGGAAGCCTCTAAACAGCTGTCAAATCTTGCTGCCTTGCGGTTGCCGGTACAAAATCATACACCATTCTTTATTTGTGGCCTAGTTCTTGGTGCGGTTGTACAATTATCCGCATGCTCCGTTCATTCTGGAAATTGTCTTGAACAACATCGAGATCGTGTGGCCTTGATCATTGGTGTCCTGAAGTCGTTAGGTCGGACTTGGGCATTCTCACATGTTGTCCTTCAACAAATCAAGAAGGTCGCAGCTGAGGTCTTCAACTTTAGTGAGATTAAATCGAACGGTCCTCAGAAAGCAGCAACTCATGATAGCGGCATCGATATGATCGTAGAAGAGAATTCGTGGCTCGACAATTTTGACATTCAGACATTGCAGAATATGATGCCTTTCAATATGGATATGATCTACAACGAGCCTGAATGACCGAACGACCACAAAGTATGAACTCGATTCGAAAGCATCTGGCATCTCTAGTGCCACGTCCAAAAGCAGATCTTCACGCGACAGCAAACTTCCTTGCTCCTGCTTCTCAATGTCAGTGAAATAGGTAGACAAGCAAAGCAGACAACCGAGAGCCAGATCTGAGGCTCGAACCCCAGAATTCATATAATCACACCTTTAACACAAGCAGCTCTGATTGGTATTGGAGCGGTTTTGGTGGAGGATAATTCCCTTTCTTGATTCCAAGGTTCGGTGCTGTCCTTTGTATTCTTGAATCGTGGGTTACGCGGAACATATGGCGAGATGCCTGGTTCGGGCGCTTAGAAGGCTCCATGCAATGCCACATGTTTCCCTTGGCAGTTACAGAACTCCACGATGCAATCATTCAAGTGCCCTGCTAGGACCGTACATATTTTCATGAGTTCGTAGTATTACTACTTAAAATACGATTTACATGTTTGTTTTTACATAAATTCGTCTGCCAGTTTCTTCTTCATAGATGTGATAGCCGAAATCCGCCGCAGTAGGCGGTGTATACACTGCTTTATTTAGTCTTAGGCCTTGCACTTGTTTATGTACTGAAACATACAGTGTAAAGACACCGCTAATGCATCATCCTCAGAAGGATTTGAAATTCGATGAAGGCCAATCTTGTCACAAATATAAGTGACTTCATCTGCGCTGTAAACCGTCTCTTTGATATGTTGTAAGGGTGCGTTTGGCTGGGAATTCATTGCAGGTAAAGTAAAAATCTCTTCTTTCAAGGTGCCTTGTAAGATCTTCATTACGCAGTGGGCTCTTGCATGATCATGGACAGGGGAACCCTTCTTTGGATTCCATACTAATATCAACTTCACCATGATTAATTACGTCTTCCTACCGGGACATGTGATATGAACTCACAATATTAGCTTTACCATTGATATTCTCAACGTAGTTCCGTGTATAATGCTTGCTTGGATCCAGGTGGGCGTATTGTTGCCAGTCTACAGGATTTGAAGTATATTTGGTCATCAAATCCCTCAGATATTCAATGTTGACGTCTTCCGAATCAATTCCCGAGGAAGATCCTAAGTGTTCCTTTATTTCTTGAACAAGGCGATGGAAAGGGTTGGTTGTTTGCGCTTCGAGGTAGTTGTGTGATGCCGTCCGCATCTCTGTTGCTGCGGAGAGACACGTCACTGCCATAACCAGCAGACTAGGTTGCTAAATATATGTCCTGATTGTTAATGTTGTTTACTACAGTCTTTCGTGGAGGAAGGTTTCGTTCACTTAATAGTGTACGGCAGAATTTCAAGGCGTACACTTCGGTCCTGGGTAAAGCCCGAAGTATCACATGTGACATGATTGCAATCCCCGATCGCCTATCTATGAGGATAGGTTCTAGAAGCTATTCTCCGATACAATTCTCCACAATTTGCTGACATATAAATCGTCGGTTTTATGACCACCCACCGATGCCTGTCACTCTATTTTCGCTGTCCGAGCATCAGAGCAATTCATAAATTCAAATTAAATTAAATTTTCAACATTTTGCAATGTAGCAGCAATGCTACAGCCATCTAATGGGAGCCTGAAGACCTGGTTAGCCGTAAGGTTTTATCATTAGCCAACGACCTTGCTAGAGAGAACACCGCAAATCCGACTCAACACTTTTTTTTACAAATTCAGTTAACTAGCAGACTGAGATAGCATTTAATATGAAATGAAAATTAAGTGTTCTACCTCATTACTATGCCTATCCTAAAAGTTAGCAACATAACGTACGAAATACAGCATGGTAACAAATGATGACACACCTAACGGAACTAGCTTTGGAGGAACTCGTCTCAAGCGGCGTAAACGTTGCGACACTGTGTGGGCTTTGATATGACGAGTAAGTATGCAATATTAATTGAGAGATAGACAGCATCTAATACCAGCTTGTTCCTCCTTCTAAAGTTCAAACCCTATTAGTACACACATTTACTTTTAATGCAAGTCATGTCACTTACTGGAATAGGCATATTTAGCAGGTAGCGTATGTTTAAGTAAGTGGGGGTGATTTGCGGACCTTTTAAAGACACGCTATGCGTAACTCAATACCTATGAGCATCTACGTCATACACTAATAATAACACTAGGGATTCTAATGCATCGTCATTTATGTCATATCCCGAATTTGTGGCCCGTGCCCTCCGGAAATTATTACCTGCAAAGGTTACCCGATCTGCTCGTCCTGGGTCGCCGTGGTAGAAAAAAAGTGCCGGGCATTAGGAGGTCGCCGAGGTAATCCCCGATTACACAACCGTATATGTTCCGGCCCAACCACCAACCTACATAGTAGTAAATAGTAGTAAAGTAATCAATTAATCTATATACTATTTCCTACTGTGTCTGCCCGTGCTCGTTTCCGACGAGGCCTCTCAACTAAAGCTATTTCTGTACGAGTAGCTAGACCTGATAAATAGCCACAGTCATGGTTATCGTTATGGCAGTGTACACTACACTCCTTTGCTTCCTTATAGCACCGGCACCGCTTTGTACTTTACTGCCCTTTACATTGACATGATATTCCAACCCGTGCGCTTATGGAAGCCTCTCTAGCTGCAAGAGCTAACGTTACTTGCTTTGTAGAAGTAGGAATAATGATATCAGACTATAGAGCTTGCTCTACAACTCCGAGTGATTTTGTAGGTATAAGGCGTTGTATAACACCTGAAGGTGTAAGAATGCGATACCTATAAGGGTAAGGCTCTTCTAGAATGCGTGCAAATAGCCTCTTATTATTAGTTGAGGTTCTATCCTCTCGAGGAACCTTTATAGAGACTATAGCTCTAATATTAAAGTGTTGGATGTCATGCTTCTTTGTATACTTGCGTATCATAGAAACCCTTGCTCTTTGAGTAGCTGCTATAGCTCTCTCAAATACAGGGTCGGGTGTAGCCTGAAGCTCAGTCCTACGCTGAGCTGGCACTCGAGCCCGGGTCCCACGCCGGAGCTCAATTCCGAGCTCAATTCCAAGCTCTGGCTCGGAGTGGGAGCTCTTAATTCTAAGCTCAATTGAGAGCTCTGGCGCTCGGCGGAGCTGTGGGTCAATTAGAGCTTTAGGCTCAAGCTCACTCTCAAGAATCGGTGCTATAGTTGGGTCTTCCTGCTCAACTCCAATTGAGAGATCCTTCCTAGCCTGGCTATTAAGCCAGTCAAAATGAGAGTTCCTGTCTCAGAACAGTAGCCCAGCTGGTGCGCACCCAATTGTAGAGTGGGGTTGGGTGTTCATTGCAAGCGTGACTTCAAGTAGCCCATCTTTCCACTCTGTAGACCTATGGTCCATTTTCCATGCCCGTAGCTTATTCTCAACAACCCCATTTTCCTACTCAACTAGGCCTTGCGTTTGAGGTGACCGTGGTACTCCATTTACTACTTGAATTCTATACTTCCGTAGTAGAATAAGTAGAGCTCCCTTGAATTCCTTCCCATTATTAGCTTGCATAATCTTTAGAGGTAAGAAAGCTGCAATAAAGAGAGCAAAGCAGTCTGCAATTAGCTCTGCATGCTTGCTTTTTAATAGATATAGCTACGTATATTTTAAGAAGTAATCCTTTATATGTAGAATCCACTTATATTACCCTAAAGGCTTATGGCGCATATTAATTAGGTCGATTTGAACTCTCTCCCACGCTCTTCCACTTATAATAGGAACTAATAGAGCCTTAGTTATATTTAGTCAATTTAGTATGCAATTCTTACACCGTTTAAGTATAAACTCAACATCCTCTTGCTTTATTCTATAGTATTGCTGCTTAATAGTAGGCCACACCTTATTACAACCTGTATGTAAGAGCTTTAGATGCTCTTATGTAATAACGTTAAACACCTCTGCTTTAGGCATAACATATTAGGAGTTTAGATGGCGTATATCACTCTATCTATATAGCTTATTATCAATAAGCTCAAAATCAAATAGCGCACGATGCTTAAGGTTCTTAGACTCTCTGTCTATAGGTTTGAAGGCTGTTGGGTTGCAAACCTATAGATCAAATATGTATTATACATATTTGATCCGATTTAGTATGCGAGAGTTGCTTACGATTGTAGTAAGTTGTATTGCTTATATATGCTTCAAAAGCAGTGCGTACATCATTCGGAAATGGATTAATTGAGGCAATAGTAGCCATTATAGCTATAGTTGTAGAGTGTAGGTCTATAATATGAAGCTTCTTCAATTCTATCTACCCCGCAGCTGGGCTGGTAGGTTGGTGGTTCGGCCGGAACATATATTATGGAAATCTGGAAAATAGCAACGTAGTCAAAAAGAGAAATCGTCGCGGAGTACCCTCCAGTAGAAGCGCTGAAAAGGAAAGGAGTTACGTTAATTAATGCTTATAGTAATAATCTGGTGTCGTAACCATATAAAACGCAATTTACGATAATACGCAACGCACTGAGGCGAGAGACAACATATTCATACAATGGCATTTGACTTTTATCTCCGTATCTGAAACGTTGAGTTGCGTCCTTGCCTGTCATCTGATATCATGGGAATAAAGCTACAACCATCATAGACGAAAGTTGAGAGCCACACGGGTATGCTCTCGGCCAAAACTGGAAGAATTGCTGACATACTCAGAGGAGTATTTCCTAAACCCCGAGATGCTCCTAGCGTTCTCATAGTGGCGCAAAGATTTCTGCACGTGAATAGATAAATAGATAAATAGGTAAAAAGTGTCATAATACAACGGATTTCGTGCCTCTATAAAACGGTCACATCTTCTCCGAAATGTGCTCTACACGCATCATTTTTGCGTCATGTCGCACAGCGAGGCTTGCAGAGAGTTTTTTGTCCTCAAGTTGTCTTTGTCGCGTCTCGCGACATACATTTGGTCATCATGCTACCGGACATAGATTATTCTCATCTACATCTCAACTAGGCCTTCGTCAGTGCTTTTCAGAGCCAGAAGAAATCTCTCACATTTGAAAGACCGAAGCTGCATGGCCACATCCTGTGTAAGCATCGTATGCTTCACATTATGACTACGGCTTACTCTCTACAGCTACAGCGAAGAACATGTCAGAACCAAGATTTACGTTGCGCACCGACAAACTAAAGACTGGTCGGATTGGTTCGCCCTTTGTAACGATGTACGGTTGCGC
>KV458943.1:36022-46092 GCA_001662605.1 Pseudogymnoascus sp. 05NY08
GGTCGGCACCACCCCGTTACACCCTTACAGCTGTGCGAATGCTGAGATGGGGAACAGATCTCGCGACAGGTTACAAGCACGATGTTGTGGTGCCCAAGACGGCTGGAGATTTAAATCCACAGAGTGGTACAAAGCTATATAGGATGAACGAGCGAAAATGGCTTGTCCGCTTTATATTTTTAGAGAGCGTTGCAGGTGTACCTGGGATGGTTGCGGGAATGCTTCGCCATTTGCACAGTCTTAGGAGGCTGAAACGGGATAATGGATGGTAAGACTTCTATCAATATTCTTTCATGCATACTGACGAGTGGCATAGGATCGAGACCTTGTTAGAAGAGGCCTATAACGAGCGTATGCACTTGCTGACCTTTCTCAAATTGGCAGAACCTGGTTGGTTTATGAAGATGATGATAATAGGTGCTCAGGGAGTGTTTTTTAATGGAATGTTCCTGGCCTATCTCGTGAACCCTCGGACCTGCCACCGTTTCGTTGGTTATCTTGAAGAAGAAGCAGTTCTTACATACTACTTTGCTATTCAGAATCTTGAGGCCGGAAAGCTCCCTGAATGGGAGAATCTGAGAGCACCAGATCTAGCTGTCGACTACTGGAACATGCCGGAAGGGCAGCGTATGATGTTGAATCTATTACTCAGGATTCGTGCAGACGAAGCCAAACACCGCGAGGTCAACCATACCTTAGGCAACCTCGTTCAGAGCAGCGATCCAAATCCTTTCGTGAGCTCATACGTTGATCCTTCACGACCACATGCAAGCAAGGGAATAGAACACATTAAGCCGCTAGGATGGGAACGGGACGAGGTAATCTAGAGGCGAGATGGACCAATCGTCAATTGACTTTCTTTTCTTATAAATGTACCATATATCACAGAAAGTGCGTCCATTTAGAAATGTATTTAGGGAATTACTCTTCAGCTCCTTTTCTATAGTTCCTGACCTAACGAAAGATCAGTACAACATGTATAAACTTGGCTTGAGGCGAACAGATAGAGCGTTTCAGCTTTTGGAAGGGCGACGTCTGTAACCGCAAGAGGATACTACAAGTGATATCAATACGGGAACTACTATGACGATATGCTGTTGTACTCCTACTAAATTCTACATCCGTCAGTATCTTCATGCCTGTTGAATGCCTCTACGCTAATACTTAACACGAGGTTTTCCACAAGCATTCTCTTAATTTCCATGCTACGCGGACTAGACAAACATCGATAAGACCAAAGGGATATTGAGGAGAAATTTTGACGTCCCGGTGGCTAGCACTTCAGACGGCTATTGTAATGCAAAATTAGCCCAGCCTGGTAAGCGTGTATGGGATACAGTAATCCGAGGAGTTAATGCTATGGGCTGGGCTATTCCGCCGTTTATCATTCTAGCAGAACGGTACTACCTCGCCAACTGGTATACAGAGTGTAGTCTTCCAGCTGACTGGGTTATTTGCGGTACACTGTCGCCTACGAGCTTTTTCTCATCGGCGACCTCGTCGACCTCGGCGACCCATCGAGTGCATCGCCTCCACGCTTACCTAATCCGGATTGGGGGAAGAGTGGAATTTGTAATACTGCTTGTTATCATATTACCGCCATTCATCCACGTAGACACCAGGACACACCACCGACTTCTATCTGCCTACAAGCAATCCATCCACGCTCAGTTCCTGATTCCACTTCCACACCACGACAACAACAACAACAACAACAACAACGACAACAACAACGCACCACACCATACAACCACGACAAAAATGCCACCCACACAACCCCCCTCCTCCTCCCCCCCATCAACAGACAACTACACCACCACGACCAAACTTTCGAAGCGCGCGAAGACGTCGAAGCCCGGACTGCGGGGACCGAAGAGGGGCGCTACGCCGCGGGGGGGGAGGAGTCCAGAACTGGGAGATGAGAGGCATAAGAGGGTATGGAAGGCTTGTGAGAGGTGTCGGATGAAGAAGACGAAGGTTAGTTGCATTTTTGTGTTCTTATATGTTTTTTGGTCTGGAGTGCGGGGGGTAAGGAGAAAAACTGTAGGTTGAGGAGGGGAGGAAACAAGGGGTGATGAAGAATAGGACGGAGAGGATGAGAGAAAACGGCGAGTGGATGAGAAAATAGGGAACTGTTCGTGGCATGGTAGTGGGATTACTGAAAGATGAGCACAGCTGACACCTGCCAGTGCGACGGCGAATTACCCTGTAAGCGCTGCAAGGACGACGGACTCGTGTGCACGGCCGGGAGCAGGAAGAAGGCCGAGTTCAAGCAGCTACAGCGAGGGTATGTCCGACCATTCTCCTACTTATTCCCCACTCCAACTAACACCCCCCAGCTACGCCGAAGTCCTCGCAAATACCCAATACGCCCTCATCGCCACAGTCCACAAGCTCTACGCTATGGTCCTCGCCTCCGAGCCCTGGACCCTCCCCCGGGTGCATCTTACGGAGGGTCATAGTTTTATGGGAGACCGAGGGTTGTATTTGGATGTCAGGTTGAGGGTCATGGGTAGCATTGGAGAGGAAGGTGGGATTTGATGCAAGCAATATTAATCATGTCTGATGAGGGGACTTAGTCGAGCGAAAGATGTAATTTGAATGGTTTAGTGTATGAATTCATGACCAGTCAGCGACGGAATGGCTTGATACATATTGCATGTCGGTGGACTGCAGCTCGACATCATATTCGCGACCTTCAATTACCATCAGCATGCACCGTAAATTGACCCAATCTCACAAGTTGATGTTTTTTGTAATACGATCTAGTATGGATTTAAAAAACCTTAAAAGAGTATGATTGTGAAACCGTCTTCGGCTATAATGTAGCCGACAACATGGCCTTATGTCTCCCTAGGGAGAATCGACATAATTGTTCAGAGACCAGCAGATGTCTCACCAGCATGCTTTCCATATATCAATCAGCCTTCACAGCCATAGGCGGGTACTTTTGCCCGTCCTTCTCGACCTTCGGCTCACACGTGCACCACTTCTCAGAATCGATTGCGCCTAGAATGCTGGGTATGTGGTTGCCGCAACCCCACCAGGATGCTTTACCTAAAAAGAACGGAATCAGAAATGCGGGTTATCTGAAATTCGAAGATTCTGGAGGAGAGCAAGGTGAAGAACAGTGGAAGAAATGGAGACTAACCGCAAGAAGAGCAGGTTGCGTTTTTGCACATTTGGTTAAAAGTAGGGCTTGTTGAGGGCTACAGAATTCTCGTGAACAATAGCGTAAGTTGTCACTTCCGTTTTAATGTGTCCGGATTGCGAATTCGGAAAAGATGTGATTGCGTACTTTGATCCCTTGCGAAATTGTGGTGGGTATGACTATTATATAACCGTCTGGCATTTGACATCACGCATTTTCGACTCGTAGTATAGGGTCGCCTTACGGCTGTGCTACATACATAATGACGTTGATGCTTGCATGCTTTGAAATCATGCGGGAAAGGTAAACGAGGTCGGCGACCATGATAGTTACAAAGCCCGAAGGCTTGCCACATGACGCTGCATGTGACTTCGTTTGGTTGTGGTACTCAATCCGGATCAGGATATGACCAAGATTGGATAAGTGTGATTATAATTCCCGAGGTCGCCGATTAAAAGGAAAAAGTTTAATACGTCATTGATTGTTGATGTAATCGTCGCTTTGGTTGCATGTGATCAGAGTAGTCGAGGTTTGACGAGTCGAGTGAGTAGAGATGAGTCGAGAAGTCGCTGTGGCGGTGGGTATGATAACACATATATGTTCCGGCCCTGCCGCCAATATAGCCACTTGGCCAAGTGGCCGGCCACTTCGCCAACTGGCCGGCCCTGCCACCAAGATCCCACCTTTCGGTAGGGCCGGCCCTCCGGCTAAGTGGCGTTGTAGATAGTAGAAAATTCAAATATTCCGTATTCTCTGTATTCTGTATTCTGTATTCTACAACTATTAAAACTATGGCTACTATTACTTCTATTAACCCATTTCCAAGTACTGTACGCACTGCTTTTGAGGCCTATCTAAGTAACCCAACTTACTCAAATCGCGAGCAACTCTCAGACTAGAAATGGAACGATATATATACAATACTACATAACCCAACAGCCTTTACAATAGTAGATCAAGAGTCTATGAGCCTTAAACACCGTGCGCAATCTGATTTTAAGCTTCTTCATAATAAGCTATATAAGAAAAGGGACACCTCTTACAAAAACCCTCGATATGTTGTTCTAAAAGCAGAGATATTTAATATTATTGCAGAGGAGCACCTTAAGCTTCTACATGCAGGCCGGAATAAGGTAAGCCTTCTATTCTACACTAAGTTCCCCCTTCTATTTGAGCTCGGAAACTGGAGCTCCAGCCTAAGCTCTGGCCCGAGCTTCGGCCAGAGCTCGAGTGAGAACTCTGGCCGAAGCTGGAACTCGGAAACTGGAGCTCTAGCCTGAGCTCTGGCCGAAGCTGGAGCTCGGAAACTGGAGCTCTAGCCTAAGCTCTGGCTCGAGCTTCGGCCAGAGCTCAAGTGAGAACTCTGGCCGAAGCTGGAGCTCGAAAACTAGAGCTCTAGCCTAAGCTCTGGCTCGAGCTTCGGCCAGAGCTCGAGTGAGAACTCTGGCCGAAGCTGGAGCTCCGAAACTAGAGCTCTAGCCTGAGCTCGAGTGAGAACTCTAGCCTGAGCTCTGGCTCGAGCTTCGGCCAGAGCTCAAGTGAGAACTCTTACTCTAGATTCTACTATATAATACTAACTATAAGAAGGTGTGGCCTACTATTAAGCAACAATATTATGGAATAAAGCGACAAGATGTAGAGTTTATACTCAAACAGTGTAAGAATTGCACTTTAAATCGGCCAAATACTACAAAAGCTCCATTAGTACCTATTATAAGCAAACGGGCATAGGAGAGAGTTCAAATTGACTTAATTAATATGCGCCATAAGCCGTCAGGACAGTATAAGTGGATTCTACATATAAAGGATCACTTCTCAAAGTATACACAGCTATACCCATTAAAGAGCAAGCATGCAAAGCTGATTGCAGACTGCTTTGCTCAATTTATTAGAGCTTTCTTACCTCCTAAGATTATGCAAGCTGATAATGGGAAGGAATTTAAGGGGGCTCTCCTTATTCTACTCTAGAAGTATGGAATACAAGTGATAAATGGAGCGCCACGGTCACTACAAACCCAAGGCCTAGTTGAGCAGGCAAATGGGGTTGTAGAAGCAAAGGTACAGGCATAGAAAATGGATAACGGGTCTACAAAATGGAAGGACGGGTTAGTTGAGGTTATGCTCGCTATAAACACCTAAATCCACTCTACAATTGGGTGTGCGCCAGCTGAGCTCCTATTCCGAGATAGGAGCTCTCATATTGACTGGCTTAATAGCTAGGCCCAGAAGGATCTGTCAATTGGAATTGAGCAGGAAGACCCAACCATGGGTCTAATATTCGAGAGCGAGCTCCAGTCTGAGCTTGAGTCTGAGACAGAAGCTCTCATTAACCCACAGCTTCGGCAGCGAGAGCCAGAGCGAGAGCTCAGCTCTAGCTCCGAGCGAGAGCTCCAAATTAAGCTCCGGGCTGGAGCCAGAGCTAGAGCTCGAGCTTCAGCTGAAGCTCAAGCCGGAGCTGAAGCTCAAGCCGGAGCCAGAGCTCGAGCGGAAGCTTCAGCTCGAGCCGGAGCCAAAGCTCAAGCTGAAGCCGGAGCCAGAGCTTCAGCTCGAACCACAGCTCAAGCTGAAGCCGGAGCCAGAGCTTCAGCTCAAGCCGGAGCTAGAGCTCGAGCGGAAGCTTCAGCTCAAGCCGGAGCCGGAGCTTCAGCGGAAGCTTCAGCTCGAGCTGGAGCTAGGCTCGAGCAGGCACTAGAGCTCAGAATTGAGCTCTCTGGCTCGGAACCCAATTCCGAGCTCAGCTCTAATTCTGAGCGAGAACCAGAGCTCAATTCCGAGCTTTGTTGTCTAGCTCCTACTCGAGCTCAGGCTCGAGTACTGGCGCAGCTCCAGGCCGAGCCTGAGTTCTGTTCTGAGCTCGAGAGCTCAAGGCTTCAGGCTCGAGCGCCAGAGCCTAGAATTGAGCTCTCTGGCTCCGAGCTCGAGCCAGAGCCAGAGCGAGAGCTCGGAATTGAGCTTTCTGGCTCGGAGTTCAATTTTTCCGACCCAGAGCTAGAGCTAGAGCTTGGAATTGAGCTCTCTGGCTCGGCGCTCAATTCTGAGCCCAGCTCTAGCTCCGAGCTTAAGTAAGAGCTCGATTCTGAGCCCCGGCGTGGGACCCGGGCTCGAGTGGCAGCTCAGCCTCGAACTGAGCTTCGGCTGGCACCAGATCCTGTAATTGAGAGAGCTATAGCAGCTACTCAACGAGCACGGATTTCCATGGTACGCAAATATACTAAGAAGCATGATATTCAGCACTTTGATATAGGGGCAATAGTGTCTATTAAGGTTCCTCGGCCTAATAGAACATCAACTGATAATAAGAGGCTATTTGCACGAATTTTAGAAGAGCCTTACCCTCATAGGTATTAAGTTCTTACAGCATCTGGTATTATACAGCGCCTTATTCCTACTAAATTACTCGGAGTTGTAGAGCAAGCTCTATAGAGTGATATAGTAATTCCTACTTCTACAAAGCAAGTAGCCTTAGGGCTTGCAGCTAGAGAGGCTTCTACAAGTACTCGGGTTGGAATATCCTGTCAGTGTAAGGGGCAGTGTAGTACAAAGAGGTGCCGGTGTGATAAGGAAGGAAAGGAGTGTACAGTACACTGCCATCACGATGATCATGATTGTGGCTACTTATCAGGCCTAGCTACTCGTACAGAAATAGCTTTAGTTTAGAGGCCTCGTCAGAAACGAGCACGGGCAGATACAGCTGGAAACGTAGTATAGAGCAATTAATTCATCTATTTACTATTTTACTATATTGGCGGCAGGGCCGGCCCTGCCGAAAAGTGGGATCTTGGTGGCAGGGCCGGCCACTTGGCCAAGTGGCTATATTAGCGGCAGGGCTGGAACATAGACAAACCTAATTAGGGAATCAACAGCGACAGTACGCTAGAGGATGAGGATTTAAGCGAGGGAGAATACTAACCCCTTAAAAGAGAACTCACTAAGTCTTAGAAACTTAGGCTAAGGGAGTTTAAAGAGGATGTAAGGGAAATTACCTTTAAGGAAAATCTGCTAGGAGTGGTAGATATCTATAGACAAAGTATGCTTAGCTAAGGGACTCCCTAAGCGATTCCTGTACTACTGCTGCTAACGGGCTAGCAAGGTACTTAGCAAGACTAGGAAGTCGCAATCTGCGTAATAAGGTGTCGCCTAGGCTACCTACATAGGCAGGAGCCTAGAGGAGCGGATCACACCTCTAGTGAAGCCACTATGTGGTTAAAATACAAACTTGTAGAATATGACGCGCAAGATGAGCAGTAGGAAGACGCTAGGGGACCTAAACCCTAGGAACTACAGGCAGACTAAGCTGCTATAGACTACGAACCTATAGACAGGGACATGGCTAACTTAGAAGACATTATGGCTAAAGTTAAGTTGACTAGCAATAAAGAGGGAAGGAAACTAGAGAAACAGAATGCGGTAGAGACTAATTATCCCTAGCACAAGTACATTCCTTAGTTAGCATGTTACTACGCTAACTGCCTACTCTACTATGACATGAAGCAACAACACAATTACACTCCTATAGGACAGATCCCTATGTACTACAGCAGGACAGCTATAAGGGAGATCATTAAGAGGCGACGATCTACTAGACAACTATAACACTAGAGGGAGTCACCTATTAGGGAGACATACCCCTATCTGCTAGAGGAAGCAGAAAGAGGAGAGGGGAGGACCCCCTCTAGACTACTATAGGAGGACAACGAACATTACTATTATTCCTCCTCTAATGAGTTAAAAAACTAGGAGTCCTTAACAGTAAGCTACTAACGAGCAACATTAAGAGGCCTAGTAAGAACTAACTATACGCTACAAAGGGCAGCATGTAGTTATTTATAGTTGCTAAGATATAGAAGCGACACCTCTAAGTAATAATAGACTTAGGAGCAACAGGCAACTTTATAACAAAGAAGTGTAACGCTAGGTCTTAAACGTATAAGACTCACAGAGGTTTCGTTGCGTTGGTTTACTTAACAGAGGAGGCAGGGGATCAGACACAAAGGCTTTTGTAAAACACGTTACTAGTATATAACAAATACTGTATTAAGTTGAGCACGAAGCTCCTATCTAAGAACTAACTACTTGCTTATATAGTAGCGTCGTGCTAAAGGGAATAGCTGGAATAGCAGACTCTCTGACTATTCCCACTATTCCTACTATTCTAAACGGAATAGCTGGAATAGCAGACTCTCTGACTATTCCCACTATTCCTACTATTCCAATCACGTGTGTGTCCTATAAGAGGTGCCACACTTATTGCAGGTGCCTAATTCCTTTAGGTGCATAACCCTAGGGCGTAGGACCACTTAGCCCTTGCGCTTCCTATCCTGCAGCCTAAAGTCTGCACGGCCAATAGTCTCTCTAAGAGCTGTAACAAGAAAGTAGCAGATACGTAAGGCTTTAGGACGCAACTAAAAGCTAACCCCTACCTACTTATAGTAGTAGACAGAGAACCCATCTTAACTAATAACGGAATAGTGACCCTTAAGATAGTCCCATTAGAGATGGTTATGCTACAAGGACACTAGGAAATGATCTAGTTTGATATTGTGCACATAGATAATTATGTGTGCATCCTAGGTGTGCTGTGGCTTAAGAAACACAACCCCTAGATTAACTAGTAGAACGAAGAAGTTGTGATAAGCTAATGCGCGTGCAGCTAAAGAACAGACACGCTATAACGGGAGAAACCCTCCTAGGGCTGACGTAAGGTGTGTGCAACCTCTATAGAGCCTAATGACCTAGCCTAGGCATCCTTACTAACGAATATACTAGTAGAGTATAAGGAATACAAGCAGCTATTCTAGGAAGGCCCTAAAAATGAGGCGCTTCCTAAGCACTAACTATAGGATTATGTAATACCCCTAGAGGAAGGAAAGAGTCCACCGTTTAGACTAATATACTAGATGTTAGTAGATGAGTTAAAATTGCTAAAAGAATATGTTAATGATAACCTTAAAAAAGGATTTATTAGACCATCTAAGTTACTAGCAGGAAGTCTAATGTTGTGGGTCCCTAAGAAGGATAAGAGCAAACGACTATGTGTGGACTATTAAGCATTAAACAATATAACAATAAAGGACTAATATGCCTTACTATTAATTAATGAGTTATATAATAGATTCTAAGGAGCTAAGGTCTTTACTAAGCTAGATCTACACAGCGCATATAACCTAATCTAGATAGTAGAGGGCGAGGAATGGAAAACAGCATTCTGCACTTACTATAGCCTATTTAAATATCAAGTCATGCCCTTTAGGCTGACTAACGCCCCTGTATCTATACAATGCTTAATGAACGACGCTTTGCACGAGTACTTAGACATATTTACCATCGTTTACCTAGACGATATACTAGTATATTTAGTAGACAAAGGCGAACATGCCTAGCATATTAAGCTTCTCCTAGGAAAGCTAAAGAAATACAACCTACTATTAAAGCTAGAAAAGTGCAAGTTCTATAAGAGTTAAGTTAAATTCTTAGGTTACATTATTAGAACGCACAGCATTAAGATGGACAAAGCAAAGGTCACAGTAGTGTTAGAATGGCTAACACTGTCACGAGCATGCAACTGATGCTATGTGATTACGGGTCCTAACAGACCGTCGCGGATCCTTACAGACTACCCGTAAGGGGTAATGCTAAAACACCATCCGTAACAGCCTCAAACCTCACCCGTTTCAGGTCTGTAGTTATAAGCCAGACCTCTAGGCTTCGCCCACTTCTCTTCTTCTTTCTTCTGTAGCTTTAGATCTTTAATAGAACCACCTCTTGATTTCCTAGTCCTCCGCTACACTCGTGCATCGCTACGGGTAAGGTCGACCATTACGGGGCAAGCAGACGGGGTTTGTCACATTATCTAAAGCTCCCCCATTTCACCACCGCTCCTGAGAAGGAATAGAATATCTACCCATTAAGAGAATACGGA
>KV458944.1:3714-19645 GCA_001662605.1 Pseudogymnoascus sp. 05NY08
CTACCTAAGAACTCTAGACTCCATCTAGTGTTTCATGTCTCATTATTAGAACTAGCAAGAGGGAGTACCCTAATTGCAACTGACACTAAACTCCAGCCTAAGAATGAAATTGTCAAGTATGAGGTTAAGGCGATCCTAGACAGAAGGTTAGTAGGACGCCAGGAAGAGTTTTTAATAAAATGGGAAGGCTACGAACCCACAGACAATTCCTAGGAACCCACAAGGAACATTAGCCATGACTTAATTCAGGAGTGGAAACGCCAACACCCCTAGGAAAAGCAGCAGTTAGATCAGCAGCAAGGCTGCCCTAGAAGGGTTTAGGGAGCCCCTTAAAGGCATTAGGATTAATAAAAGGAGATTCCAGGAAAGCGGAGGCCTCGGCTAAGGCGGCTGCCCTAGCCTCTTAGTAGGATGACTCCTCCTGCTCATCCTTCTCTTTTGCGTCTAGTTCCTCTAGGGTTAATACGCCAAGTTTAATCATCCTCTGCTCCTTGTCATTAAGCAGACGTTGTTGTTTCCTTAGGCGGATGATTTTCATCATAGCTTCCTCCTCCTCGTTGCACAGCTTCTTACGTTGGCGATCTAGGGAAGCCTAGCTGCTAAGGGAAGGTAGCTTTTTAGTGAAGTCACAACTTGTTTTATAATAGCGTACACATTCGGAACAGCAGGTGGATTTTGGACTAGAAGCAACGCATCGTTTCTTAGTCTAAATGCAGAATCTATAGGGAGACATCTCTTCACTAGATTTGTTAATACGAAGGGCAAGGGCAATTTCTTCTAGTCTTTTCTTTAAGCTATGGGCAGTCATGGTGGGAAGGACATGGCAGCGCAACCTGCCTAGTAAAATAAGTGGGCGTCACCCTACTTAAGTAGTTAGCAGTTTCCTTAGTCAGCAGGCCTATGGGACTAGGCCTTAGGGAGAGGGACCTAGTGTTACAGCTATAACACGAGATGATTAGTTAAGGGATTTAAGGTGCTAGAACAGGAAGTCTAGTATCAGACTCTAAGCAACGCCAACCCATTCTAGGATTAGGGGCTGAGTAAGCTGAGGGATTCTAGGAACTGAGTGGCTCCTAGAATCCTAGGGCGCAGGAGTAAGGGAGGGTGTGGGAGTGCTAGGGTTCTTAGAACGCTAGGTTCTAAGAACCAGTCGCATCCCACAACCTCACGTGATGGACTACGCAGGACTACAGCAGTCTAGTACAGTAGGACCATGATGGACCACAATGGTCCTTCATGACATTAGGCACGACGCTACTATATAAGTAGATAGTCAGTTCTTAGATAGGAGCTTCGTGCTCAACTTAATATAGTATTTGTTATATACTGTAACGTGTTTTACGAAAGTCTTTGTGTCTGATCCCCTGCCTCCTCTGTTAAGTAAACCAACGCAACGAAACCTTTGTAAGTCTTATACGTTTAGGACCCAGCGTTACATAAGGCTCCTAAGCTTGTTATTCATGCGAATAATCATTATATTATTCTTATAGAGTATCCTTCTCATCTTACGCATGTATTACAACCCCTAGATGTAGGGGTTTTTCAACTATAGAAGCATTATTATAACTAGGCTATTCTTTTAGCATTATAAGGCCTTGAATTTAAATATACTATTTCTTCTTTCTTTTGTGATTTAAGTGGGATACAAGAGAAGACTATAAAGGAATTAACAATTTATAACTCCTTTTAAAAGTCTAGAATGTAGCCTGTTTCTTATAAGGCAGCACTTAAAAAGATGCGCTTATATATAAAAGTTCAGCTTAAAAATGAGAATCTAGCTACGCCTTAGTTACTAGGGAAGTTATATTTCCATTACAAAAAGGGCCTAGAGGAGTAGGAGGAACATATTCCTACATTATTAAGCTTGCCATTAAGGAATTAATTCCATAAGTAGAGCAAAAAGACTAAGATGCACCTTAATATTGCTTAATTACATAATCTTAAAACTTTAGTGTAACGTGAGAGACTATTAGAATTACAAAAGTCACACGTACACTCTTAGAAAAGCCTTAATCCTAGAGGACCACTTATAGTTGAAGCTGCTTAAGAAAAGATAAAGGTTAAGGAATTAAAGGAGAAGAATGAGGCTATTTAGAGGGCAGAGAAGGCAATTAAGGACTTACTTAAGAAGGCTCAAAACGTACTTAATAGGCAAGGAATTAATGCTTAAAAGGCTAAGCAAGAGCGTAAAAAGCTTATATATAGCATAGCAACTTAAGGAGAGTTCATACTAATTAAGTTATTAACCCCCATTTAAGATCCTATAAAGAACCCTACTATAGAGGAGCTCGAGACTCTCTAACTACACCCCTTACTTACATAAGCTCTTAATGAATTAAGGCTTCTAATCAACCCTTAATTACTTAGTAATTAGAGCAACGACGAGTTTCAACTCAAGCGTTAATTATTTAGCAAGAGTGACGACAAAGTTAAGTTTCAAATCAAGCACTAAAAGCCTGCTTTGCTATTAATTCCTAATGAGAGCAACAACGACAATGACAATGATGTAGCCTTAGAATTAGGGGATAGAGAAGCGTTAATTAATTCAATTGCTAGGAATGTAGATTTTATTAGTTTTAGATAATATAGCTAGTTATAATGGTATTTTATAGTGTAAAGAGTAAGGAGCTTAAAATTATTATAAATATTACAAAACTAAGCACTTGCTTTTACTAAGCACTACTTTCACCAACCCTAGGCTAGAGGCTACAGGGGAGGGTAACTAACTATTATATGTAATTAGTAAGAAAGCATCTTATGTAGTACTTAGATTTTAAGGACTAAAAGATTATACTTAGCAACTAATGCTGAAAAGTAAGTAGTGCCTAAAAAAAAGGCAAATAAACTTACACTACTTGCTAGTACACTTAGTAACTAGAGACGTTAATAAGGTAGGCGTAATGCAGCATAATAAGCAGTAGCGTATTCCTAGAGACAAGCATTTAGATACAATTACAGTTATAAACAGCCTTACTATTACACTTAAAAGTTAAGGCTAGCTTTAAAAAGCATCTGCTATGTAGCATGTAGTACTTAAAAGGCTACAAGAGTTTCTTAGCAACAAGCATCTACATACCATTAAAGCTATGAATAATTTTGCTTATATAGTGTTATAGTTAGGAATTTAGGAGGCTAGAGTTAAAGGCAGTCTACCTACAACTTATAGCAGCCTTAGGGATAAGGCCACTAGAGCTAAAGGCAGTCTACCTACAACTTATGGCAGCCTTAGGGATAAGGCTACGTAAGCCTAAGTAGTAAGAAAAGGGGACACGTAAGCTAGGTCTATGCTAGGCCTAAGTTAGAGCTAACCTGCCTAGGGTATGCATAATATATAAGGTAGCTAAGCCCTAGATAGTAGGGGCTTAGAGTTTAACTTATTAAATATAGAACTAGTTACTATAGCTTTAGTTACATACGTTATCTATTAAATCCTAACACATAGTTAGAGATTAAGGCAGGTCTAACGAGGCAGCTGTAATGTAGCAAGAGGTGCTTAAGAAGTAGTAGTAAATCCTTAGCAATAAGCACCCTAACATAATTACAGCCATGTATAATCTTATAAACACATTTAGTAGTTAGGGAAGGCTTAATGAAGCAGCTGCTATGTAGCTAAATGTGCTTAAGAAGCAGTAGAATATTCTTAGTAAAGAGCACCTTAATACAATCACAACTATGTCTAACCTTGCTATAAGACTTAGTGATTAAGGCAAGGTTAATAAGGTAGCTGTTATATAGCATGACGTGCTTTAGAAGCAGCTGCAAATTCTTAGTAACAAGCATCTAGACACAATTACTGCTATGTCTAACTTTACTGTCACACTTAGCAATTAGGGCAAATTCAATGAAGCAGCTGCTTAACAACAAGAGGTGCTTTAGAAACAACAGCAAATCCTTAGTAATGAACACCTAGACACAATTACAGCAATGTCAAATCTTGCTATTACACTTAGCAACTTAGGCAACCTTAATAAAGCTGCTAGAGGTTCTTAAGAGGTGGCAGCGCGTTCTTGAAGCATCTAGACACAGTTACAGCTTTGTTAAACCTTGCTATCACAACAGGTTCTTAGCGCCAAAAGGCAGCAAAGCAAAGGAATGTTTATGGATATGCTAGAGTGCTAAAACAATAAGCTTAACAGATTAGTATTTCTTTCATGTGCAAGAAAATAATAGCTAGATTAGCTCGCTTTAACTTTAAGCAATTTTTGGAATATATATATTTCCTGCGTGTAATATCTCATATATAATTGTATAAGTTAGTCGAATCCAATCCTAAGAGCGCTAGTTGCCACAATCACCGGCTGCTCGGGCCTACTAAGCCATTCTGATAGAATCTCCGCCTTCTCCTCTTCAGTCCCGAAGATAATGAAGATGGCGGCTGTCAAAATGAAAAGTATTACGTTGGAAACGGGCGGCAAGAGCCCATTGTTAGCTTTCGAGGATGCGGATATGGAACAAGCTATGAAATGGGCACATATTGGTATAGTCTTATAATCCTTTGATACCCGCGTACTTCATTCACTAACCAGTCTTAGGAATCATGTCCAACCAAGGCCAAATTTGCTCTGCCACCTCTCGCATACTAGTACAGGATTCAATATACGACGGCTTTATCACCGCTTTCAAAAAGCATGTTCAAAAAGTCTCCGTCGTTAGAGACCCATTCGCCAAGACCACACTCCAAGGCCCACAGGTGACCAAATCTCAGTACGATAGTGTGCTAGGCTACATCCAAGCCGGCAAGAGCGAAGGAGCAACCCTGATCTCTGGCGGCGAAGCATTTACCAAGGGACCCACATCAAGCAAAGGATTTTTTATCACGCCCGCCATCTTCACGGGCGTCAAGCCAAACATGAAGATTTACCGTGAGGAGGTTTTCGGGCCCTTCGTCGTGATCGCTAGCTTCTCGAGCGAGGAGGACGCGCTGGGGATGGCTAACGATACCATGTACGGTCTAGGTAGCGCTGTCTTTACTAAGAATATTACAAGGGCGCACCGGGTCACTAGGAGGATTGAGGCTGGCATGGTCTGGATCAATAGCAGCAATGACTCGGATTATAGGATTCCATTTGGGGGGGGGTAAGCAGAGTGGTATCGGACGCGAGCTAGGCGAGGCCGGCATGGCGGGCTATACCCAGACTAAGGCCGCTCATGTTAATATGGGCTTGATAGTCTAGGTGGTGGGTGATGAAGCCGTGAGACGTGAATAGAGGGGGGGGTTTTATCTATCTAGATTTACTTGCTCCTAAAATTAGAACAATACTAACTATCACTACCACGAACAGAATAAGCTAGCTGCCGCAAGATTTCTGCAAGGATCTCGTGCCATTAGGTAAAGTGCTGATGAGCTGTGGGTGAGCAGGGTGATGTGAGGCCTTAGCTTACATACCATACTAAGGGCGCCTTTGCTCCTAATTTTGGGATGATTCGCCATTTGTGAGCCATTAGTTAGAGCCATGCATCTAAGCCTCGAAAGTTCCACAAAGAAACCACAAGAGGCTCAGCTTTTGGTACGCAGTATTTTCCGCATTAACCTACCGTGTGCAACGATTCCCTATGAGACATTGAGACGTTGAGACATTAAGACATTGAGACATTGAGCAATTGAGACATTGAGACGTTGAGACATTGAGACATTGAGACATTGAGACATTGAGACATTGAGACATTGAGACATTGAGACATTGAGACATTGAGACGTTGAGACATTGAGACATTGAGACATCGAGGCGTTGAGGCGTTGAGACATTGAGACATCGAGGCGTTGAGGCATCGAGGCGTTGAGGCGCGATGTTCTTTTTCCTTCGAGCCTACAATATGCGTAACCTTGTATAACGAGTTCAATGTGGTAATGCGGTATGTGGGTTTTAGCATCCACTTAACAGCGGCAGCAAAGAGGGTAACGTAATTCACATCACAGCCCACATCCTCATCTTCATTTCGGCATTAACAAATCAAATTTAGCTATAAATAACAAGGCTAGGTACTAATCCGCAGAAAGGAAATTTTAGCAGCCCGCTGCACCATCTCTTTGCCCTACAGCCGCCTCGGTCGTATCGGAGAGGATTGTGGATTTGCCGCTCGTCGCCACGCCCAACGCTTACTCCTTATCACATTCATGGCGAAGTAGGCGAGCCAGTGGGCTCAGCCTCACCAGTGAGGGTGCGGGTGATGGTGCGGGTTAGGAAGCGGGTCTGGGTGGTGGTTTGGTGGTCGTGGCCACTGCCGGTGCCGGTTGGACGGGAAATGCCGGTGCCGGTTGGGCAGGGAATGCCAGTGCCGGTTGGCCAGGCAATGTTTGTGCCAGTAGGGCCTGGGCCACCGGTTGGCCATGCACCGGATGGGAAGATGCCAGCGGGAATGTCTGGGGGAGTTAGTTGAGTTCATGGTAGCATGGGCCACAGTTGGCCTATATTACGATTGTGATTCTTACCACCGCCTCGAGGAGCTGGCGCAGCTACGGCGACGACGACGAACAGGGCCTGGACGAGGTATGTGAATTGCATTTTGAATTGAAGTTGAGTTAAACCAGAAGGCCTTGTTATGAATTGGGCGAATGTGATTGAGCTAAGGAGACTTTGAAGAATTTGGATTGAGGAAGTTTTCTTTGGAAACTCGAGGTGCTTTATACCTGACTCTAGCAAGTACTCCATGATTTCCCCAGTCTCCCATCCGGAGGAGGTTGCGGTACCCCTTAGTTCATGGCCGAATGCAACAAGTGTTGTCCAGCCATTTCGCACGATATGCCAGGTGGTCGATCTGGCCCTATTCTCATAAGAGCTTTACAAACCTGGAATATTTTCAAATACCTAGGAAAAGGTTGACATTCCTTCACCTCTTTCCTAATGCGTCGGGGCCTGTAGAATTTATATTTGGTTCACCTATGTCTTACATTACCAGACATACTAAACAAGGGGAACGTTGCTAGGTAGTCAAGCAAAAATGATAAGGCGGCTAGAAACCTAGGGTCTAGTTGCGGATCGATGGGATCCCCAGCCTCCTCGCCGCTATGGAATATTAGGCGAAACTTGAGACCTACATAGGACTAATGCGTAAGTGATCACGCCTGGTAAAATCACTAGAGGGACAGAGTAGGATTATAATTTATTTGGTAGTACTGAAGTAGGATGCCATGGTGATCGCCATTGTTAACAGACAATATTTTCTGTAATCATTAGCAAACTCTTAATCATTGTGTACGTTTCCGGAAAATAATTGCTGCTTCTTAACAACAACCTCATATGACAAGTAATACATCGCTAGTACACTCTCTATATAAAGTTTAAACATAAACATCTATACGCAATACAATAATAGTCCTACTGCAACATTAGCAAACTCTTAATCATTGTGTACGTTTCCGGAAAATAATTGCTGCTTTTTAACAACAACCTCATATGACAAGTAATACATCGCTAGTACACTCTCTATATAAAGTTTAAACATAAACATCTATACGCAATACAATAATAGTCCTACTGCAACATTAGCAAACTCTTAATCATTGTGTACGTTTCCGGAAAATAATTGCTGCTTTTTAACAACAACCTCATATAAGTAATACATCGCTAGTACACTCTCTATATAAAGTTTAAACATAAACATCTATACGCAATACAATAATAGTCCTACTGCAACTTACTCGAATTCTTTCGAAGTATGCCTACATCTTACTTGATTGGTAGACGCCGTAGGATTATATAAACAGCCTTGCCTTATTAATTACTACGTAGGGTTGCTACTGGTTACAAATAGGGGTTGAGAACGATATCCCCGCCACATAAAACAGCTAGATAAGGTTCACCATCCGTTTTATCAAAATTTGTTACCGTTCTGCTTTCAGCCTAATAACTTAAGATCTAGGTGGTTGGGGTGGTCATTATCACAAAATAAGGGTAAGGGCGGCGAGGCTCACCCACTAGGCTGGATGGCACCGATTTAACCATTTTCCAGAGGATTGCTTGAGATCGCTGGATTAGTAGTTAAGTGGGTGACCACCAGCGAATAGCCACCCAATGTTGTATGTTTTTTATCTTTTTTACATTTGCCATTTTGCTACTGTCGAACTATAGTGTTAAGAATTGGGCCATGGCAGGAACAGGGGTGACATTTCAGCCTCAGAAGGGGCATGTGTAGAGATAGCTTAAGTATAAGGGATATATATATACGAACACACTCTAGTGCTAGACTGACTATTTGAGGTGCGTTTACATTCAAGGACGGGACATAAATAGTGGTAGGGTTAGGGTTACGTGACGCCTGGCCTACGAGCAGTTGCGGAGAACACTGCTAAGTTAAAGCTATGCTCTATAATCACTCCTAAAAACACTGCACTCTTCTTTGTAGCAAGCTCTGTTTAATGCACCTAAATCGCAGAGAAGCTCGTTTTATAGCGCAACAGCATTCCCCTACCATGTTTGTTACATCTAACCGGATATATTAGATAAGGCCTTGTGTTTTAATACACTGACTAAGAATCGTTAGTCGCTGCCTCGAGTTATTGATACACAACAAAGCAGAGTACCCCGGGTTATAGTGAACTCGCTACCCGTTGAACTCTCAGATTCGCCATGGCATGGTGTACGTCACACTATCAAAAAGAAACGTACCCCAATTAGGCCCCAGCTTTGCTCCGAAATCGAACTCAGCCTACAACAATTGATTGGCAAGAGTCACGAGTGTGGCTCATTACAACATCCCCGTCATGACGCCGAACTGCGACACCTATGATCGCCAGATTATTGAATGACACATTCGAGAAAGACATAACTGCCCGGTCACAAGGCGTTCCCTTCACATCTCTGATTCACGGCCGAACCGTGCTCTACAGCACCAAATTGACGAGTGGAAAAGACAGCATAGGATTTGCACATAGATTTGCTTGATACATAGCGGTCATGGCCATTTATAAGCATCATTCCTTTGTTGAAGAGTGCTTGTCTTGAACGCTGAGTGCCTCGCAACACCCCAAGTTATTAGTTCAGGCTTAATATTAAATACCGCTTAATTCTGTCTCGAAATCGGATATTCCGTAACTGCTTGCTCCCTCTTGAGAGGGTACAGTACAACTCAGAGTAAAGGCTTCGCTTTCTCCTTGTTGCAGCGACCGCATATAAGGGTGGAGGAAGAAAGACGATGCAATGTCAGTTCTCCTTTTGGTTCGTAAACCTTGACAACTACAAACTTGGAAGGTGGTACTTGAGCACAATCGCTGTCCATTTTGGGGTAAGATGTTGCAAGATTAAGAAACCATAGTTCAGGGCGAACGGAGCGCAGTTTGACTACCTGTAGAAAGAGAAGAACGGCACACATTTCTGTTTATGAATTCAGTACTGTATAACTAAAATTGATGTATAAATATAATCTCCCGGTTTGTAAGACGCTTGGCGTTTTATGTAGCTCCCTCAAATTCGGCATATAGGTCCCCTTATGCCCTATGTTTCCAAAGTTTATAGATATCCTCATAGAGCCTTCGTGTTGTAGGCCCGGAATTTGAAGACAGGCCAATAGCCATGATTTACAGGGGTGAGCAGCTGAGGGGTTTTTGGGGTCACCGACGAGATGATCGACAACATGACTGCAACCGCAATTATCCCTATTCACCCACCATACCACCACGCAAGTTGGCATACACTGCATCTGGGTAAGATAACCAGTTCTGTGACCTCGCAAGCAGACTGGTTGTATCCACCAAGGATTGCAGCAACAGCTCGTATCAGGCTACCACTGCCAGCCCTATCACCACTACTCTCCCACCACATTGCACCTCCACATCCGTTGTTGACAATATAAAACGCCTTTTGGTTTGCTAACGTATTTCACAAGCGAATGAACAACCTAAGCGAGTGAACAACCAAAACACCGAAATTGACTATTACTACCTACTACTACACCACCACCCTACATAATGACCCTTATTCAACTGTAGTTTATTCCTGGCGCCTCTCGCAAGTACGGGAATTATGGCCTATAATACCACATATGCCACAGCGCTTCTGTCAGCCTATAGAACCCACCTGCCAAGTAGTCTTACTTGCTACCTCTGTACAGACTTAAGCATTAACCTCAGCACTCTAAAGTATATCCTCTCCCTCTTATATGGAGAGACTACCCCCTTACATTATACGCCTCTTGCGCTTCCTTTCCCTCCTCTTTTTCTGTTCATTTGCTGCTTATAGAGCCTTAACTTCTACCTTAAGTAGAATAGTAGAATGCATTATAACTTAAGCTTCTTTAGTAAGTCAGCTTAGTACGTTATTAATTAAGTTAGGAGAGCTATTCTAATGCTATATAATGTAGTTCTTAACATGCTCTATTTAAAAGTTAAGCTCCCTTATAGTTTAAGGAGTTTTTAAAGTCTAATTGTTACTCTTAACTATAGGAGTGTAAGGATGCTCCCTTACCTAGGCTAGTTACGGTTACTACATGCTGCTAAACTGACTTAGTGCTAATATAGCATAGATGGGCATGTAAGATTAGGCAAACAGAGGATTAGCTGACTTAGTAGGGTCCTAGGTATTTAAGGACACTAGTATAGAGGGCTTCCCCCTTATCTTTTTTATATCCTTTGTAGTAGACCTATAGGATAGAATACAGCAACACCTTTAACTTACACTCCTATATGCACTTCTAGAGGGCTGTATCCCTATGTCCTTACATTATATAAAAAAGATTATGCCTACTAGGGACAGCTGTACTTAAAGAATATTCTATACTAGAACGACTTAGGAGAACTACTATAATAATACCAACTGCAACTTAGTGTCATTTTAGAGACAAGACCTAACGACTTTAAATAGCTATGATCCTAGAGATCTTATAGACAACTAGTAGATTAGGGTTTGATCCTATAGAGCAAGCTAGTAAAACTGTTGACGCGTTAACGCTACATAGGATATAGGATCCTTAAGAACCCCCTTAAGCATAGAGGCAATTGTAAACAAGAGTGTTAATAGCTATAAGCTATAAGAAGTCAAACTCTTTTATATCAACACTACTACACCCCTAAATCAGTACTAAATTAGCTAATGTATACATGGCCTTAATTAACGTAATAGACGTTTAAAGCACCTAAGTGCCATTTGATTTAATTAAGGCACTATGTACAGACAATAGGAGGTTGTTTACTAACACTTATATAAAAGCCCCCCTACCTACTAGGTTTACTATAAAGGACTAACTCTTAGTATATAAGGGACAGCTGTGTATAAACTATTACACTAACTTATGTACAAAACTTATATAGGAGGCATATAACTAAGTATTAGTAGCCTACCCTAGTGGTTAGAAAACCTATTAGCTACTTGCCCTAAAGTACTATTAGGTTAGAATGAAAGCGGATTGCCTCTAATATGTACGTAACTACATAATGTGCTAACTCTCTTATACTAATGTCTTAAAGCAGCAAGGCTTCCTACAACCCCTTCTAGTACTAGATTACCTTATGCAACACCTAACAATAGACTTTAAGGAGTTCCTATAGGACAAACACAGGTTTAACAGTATCCTAGTATTTATAGACCAACTTAGTAAGGGTTTAGTGTCTATACTATGTTATAAAACTACTAATGCCTACTAAATGGCACAACTGTTCATTAAATGAATATATTGATTTAGACACACTCTAGAGTTAATCATTAGTAACTATAGACCCTAGTTTGTATTAGCCTTCTAGTAAGAATTCTACTAAATCATAGGAGTTAAAGTTAAGCTGTCTATAGTGTATCATAAGCAAACTAACAGGTAGACTAAGATTATAAATTAGTATATTAACTAGAGACTAAGGCCTTTTGTATCCTATTATTAGAATAACTAGAGCAAGCTTATCCTTATTATAGATTAGGTGCAAATGACCCTCCCCTATGCTTTAATTAGAATGACCCCCTACTAGCTTAAGTACAGAACTAACCTATGCACTAGTTAGGACTAGGAAACCCTAAAGGCTACAACCCTAAGAGAAGTTATGAACTAGAAGGAAGCCTAAGTAGTAGCAACCTATATACACTCTATATAAACTTATTTAAAGGAGAATATAGCTAAAGTACAAGAGGACATGTCTAAATACATAAATTAACACTAACGAGCTATTAACTAGGTTGTAGGGGATAAGGTTTACCTATTAAGTAAGAACCTAAAAAATCACTACCTAAGCTGTAAGTTAGGCTAATAATAGGTTAGACCCTATATAGTACTAGAACAAATTAGACATGCTTTTTAATTAGACCTACCTAAGGGTTCCTAAATACATAATGTCTTCTTACCTCATGTACTTATTAAGGCCCTAAATAACCTACTGCCTAGTTAAGCAGCACCTAAGCTAAGTAGTAAAGTTGTTAATAGTATAGAGGAGTAGTAGGTTAAAAAGATCCTTGCTATAAGGACCTAACAGAAGCAACTCTAATACCAGGTATCCTAGGTTAGATATAATCTAGATCTAGAGTAGTACCTTACTATAAACTTTAAGAACTTTTCCTATAAAATCTAGGAGTTCTATAAGGAATACCCTAGCCTACTAGGACTACTATAGGATCTACCTAGGTGGATTATAGAATAGGAGACAGGTGAGCTAAGCTATAATTATAAGAGGTATAGTAAAGTAGAGGAAAACAGCGTTATTACTACCTATAATGCTAAACTAAATACCCTCTAAGTTAGGGCACACTTAGAGCTATAGCCCTTATAGAGGCCACCCTTCCTAAACGTCTTACTAGCATTATAACAATCAGCTACTACTATAAGAGACAAAGGGTTAAAGTGACCCTATACAAAAGACTACACCTAAGTTCCCTCTAATATAGGGCCTATCAACTAAGATTAGCAGTCACCCCTACCTCCCCCTCCTCCTCCACCTCCTTTCCCCCCTTCTTTCCCCCCTTCCTTCTACTACCCCCCACCTTTACTACTACAACAGCCTGCTCTACTAAATCCCCTACTATATCCACTACTAAAGCTACCCTATTAAGGGCAGTAATGGCCTTATCCTAGCCTACTAGGACTAGGTTTGTCTTCTAGCTAATAATAGCTACAGCCTAGTGCACCTACTATAAGCATTAGCTAACAAACTAGAGAACACATAAGGAAGGCAAGAAACTTACCTTAAGACTATCCTTAACAGTAGCATAGAGGGCACAACTCTCTATATAGGCTAAAAGCTTAGATAGGGAGTAGAACTTTAACATGCTCGTTGTGGTTAGGTTAACTATACACCTAATCTCTACTACTATAGCCTTAATAGCAACAGGGTCTAGAGGGGTTGCTGCCTTAGTAGCTAGTAATTGCTAGTACTTAGGACTAGCAAACAAGGAGATCTATCCCTAGAAGTTAGCAACCTATAGACAAACTATAAAGCTAAAAGCTAAATAAAAACCTACTAGAACACACTAGGCGTGTTAGCCTACATAGTACTTACACTTAGAGCTCTCTAGGCTCTATACACAAAATATAGTAGGATCTGTATTCTTCTTACACCCTTTAGTGCACACATAGTGTATATACTACTAGTAGAAAGCTATAGTGAGAGTGCTAGGAGGAGGGGGAACTAGCATCTTTAAATTAGGAAATCTGTAATTTCCTGTCAGCTTAGCTAAAGTTATTACTACTATGCTAGCATAGTTCTAGCACCTACTAATTCGTTAGTTATGTTTTTATATCTAAAAACAACCTATTAGTATCTAGCTACACTATTAGAGGGGCTACTTACTAGTCTTAGGAGGGGGGGTTAGCGTTGTTGTTATAAAGAAAAACATAAGTTGTAGGTAAAGCTAGAAATTATATTCTAGCTTACAACAAAGCTGCCTAAAGCAGTTTAGTGTAGAATTTCTTTTTAACATTAAAATTCTATAATAACGTTTACTATGCAAGCTTAATTTAATACTAATATAGACCTCTACTATGTAAATTGCTTAATTGCTATAAGTATAACAAAGACGTAACTTTTAGCATATAGATTTAGACCCTTTCTACTACCTATACAGCCACCTAACATTAGATTTCCAGACAAACAAAGGGCATTCTAGTCTTAGCAACTATAACTCACATAACAACCTATATAAGAGTTTGTTGTAATCGTAGCTCTAAGCGAGTTGCATGCACTCGCTTAAAAATCCAAGCAAGTTGCACGCACTTGCAATTGCGACAAATTACTAATCGTGGTGGCAAGCAAGTGCGCGCACTCGCTTAAAATGGCAAGCAAGTGCACGTACTCGCAACCTACATATGTTCACTGCTACTTCTTACCAAAACCCTCAGCATTCTTCTACATAGTTTTTTATATAGTAATTAAATGTAATGTATTCAATGGAAGGGTCTCCCTTATCAAATGCCTATGAATGGCTAGCAGCAAACCCTACTAAATCTATAAGAGTTGCTAGTTGGATTTTTAAGGTTCCTGAGTTGAGTATACAGTCAAGAACTACCCAAGGAGCCCTAAGGAAGCTGCACAGAGGTTAGAATAGGGTGCTTTCTACAGCTTAAATAGAAGCCCTTAAGAAATGGATTTTAGAGCAGTATCACCTAGGCCTAGGAGCTAATAGGAATATGGTTTATAAGGCAGTATGCCACCTACAGAAGCCACTGCCAGCGCCCTCACAGAGATGGTTTAGGAGGCTTATAAAAGAAGAGCTTAAGGATTTCCACTTTATTACTACAAAGCCTATTGCTTAGCAGCGTACGCAAGCTCAAGAGCCTTCTGCTGTTATTAAATGGTTTAAAAAGTACACGGAATTAGTACTACAGCATGGTATAAATCCAAAGTCAATCTAGAATATGGATGAAACTGGTTTTAGGATTGGAATTCCAGGGGGTGAGAAGGTTATAGTCCCCTAAGCTATAAAGCAGCTCTATACTCTAAGCCCTGAGAATCGTACGTCTATTACAATTATAGAGGCAGTATCTGCAGCTGGACAGAAGATTGAACCTGTACTTGTTGTACTAGGTAAAATTCATATGGAATCATGGTACCCTAAAAACCTCCATAGGAATGAGCTGGTATTACTCTTAGAAACAGGCTATTCTAATAGCCAGCTTACTCTACACTAGTTACAGCACTTTGTGCAGCTTACAGCTCCACATGATCCGGGAAATCCTAAGCTTCTACTCCTTGATTCTCATGTGAGCCATAGAAGCTATGATTTTATCACACTAGCTCAGGACCATTACATTATCTTATTAGCCTTTCCTAGTCACCTTACACACATTTTACAGCCATTAGATGTAGGAATATTCCAACTATATAAGCACTGGCACCAGCAGGCTGTGTTACGTGCTATACAAGAAATGGACATTACCTACAACCTACCCCTATTTATGAGGGATCTCCCGCAAATACAGGAGCAAACCTTTAAGGAATCTACTATACAATCAGCGTTTTAGAAAGCAGGAATCTGGCCTATTAGCTATAATACAGCCCTCGAAAAGCTACGTATGTACTCGCAGCCTACACCTACAGGGCCTATAGGGCCTATAGAGCCTACTACACCTACCCTACTACGGCCTATTACGCCTATACCTACTACGTTCCAGGGCGTGGAACAGGGCCTACAACGCTGGAAAGACTGGGTTCCAGAGGCCTTTAGTAGCCCCTCACGGCAGAGCTACAGTAACTGGGCTACTGGGGCCGCCCAGGTTCTAGCTACTGGCCAGCTCCAGCAACTCGACCTACAGGCTGTTCGGCAGCAGGTCAAGAACTCGAAGAAGAAGCGGGGGGGTCAGGGCCGGCTCCAGCGTGGAGGTGAGCTCCGGGCTTCTGAAGCTCACGAGCTTCAGGCCCAGAAAGCTGAGCTTCAGGCCCAGAAGCTCGCTGCTTCAGAAGCCCGGAAGCTGAAGCAAGCTGAAAACCGAGCCCAGAAGCTCGCTGCTTCAGAAGCCCGGAAGCTGAAGCAGGCCGAAAACCGAGCCCTAAAGCAGCTTCAACAGGCACAAATTGATGCCCGGAAGC